>JASEVX010000017.1:3785034-4059672 GCA_031761405.1 Serripes groenlandicus | reverse complement strand
AGATATCATAAAGATAAACATTCTGAGTCATATTTTAAAAAGCGTGGCTTCTACAGTGTTGACAAGATTTTCCTTTAAGTTGGCCTAGTGACCTAGTTTTTTGAACAGACATGACCAATATTCAAACTTGACCTATATATCAGCATGGCTGGCTACTTATTCCTCTTGATGTTTTCCCCCTTCCCGGTGTGTAAAGGATGAATACGGAGTTTCTCTTCCTTTAAAATATACCCCAACCTTTGCTTGATGGAGAGGGCAAACCAAGTAGATAAAGGTTGGTTGTAAAAAGTCCCATACACTACTTCACAAGTAATGTTGCGTATTGTGTATCATAATCTGTCAACATTTCCATGATCTGAAAGGAAACAAAAAATGCATACAGTTACTGATTGAAAAAGAAAGAAATATTTTTATCAATATAGATATATGCTATGATTTGAATAATAAATAGCCAGTTTATAATAGATACCTTGCAATTATTGATCTGCATCAAGTTATTTGGGGTTATAATGCATCTGTATCCAGTGAGGACTCAGATGAGCCTATGTATCATAGTATGCAGTCTCACCAGTCTTCACTAACCATATACATGTAATTTAGGCCTAGAAACAGGGTAGCCTCACTACTGTTATGTCAATATAACTTTATAAATTGACGCCAAGGCAGCGTGTCCTTCAGACATGGATTCAGTAGACAATCTATTACATAGCATTCACAAACTTGATACAACTATACATATGTTTTTGTACATTAATTGAATAACATTGTTTGCAAAGCATCATGCATATGCTCCATCTAAGGACAGGCAAAATCTGGAAGATTCATTTATAAATATAGATTATATATTTTCATTCTTTTCAATCATAAAGCTTGTATAATATCATCAAATAAAAATAATTGTACACACTTAAGTTTGATAGCAGTTTTCACACCACTCAAACATGTGTGTCTCCTTAAATGGGCCTAAATAGTGTATACATACAGGAACGATGTTACACTTGTACAATATATGTACGAAGTCTCTGAGTCCTTAATTTTTAATTTTTTAATTTTCCTTCATATGCCACCCTTTTCAAATAATTAACAGACGTCAGATGTTAAAACGGACAAGCGAATGCCTACAGGAATTGGCTATTTTCAGACATACGAATCCATGAAATACATTTGAGCTTATTTTTATATTCGGTTACGATACCGCACAGGCGAAAATAACAAGAGCTGTCGGAGGACAGCGCGCTCGACTATTCCACCACTTATTTAAGTTACTGAGATAATGGACTCTAATGTAGTTGCATGCAAAACATTAACCACAATTTCTTAGTGGGTGATAATTTGCATTATATGCTGGATAGTGTTATTTAACATGATTATTTTCATAGGTGTGATGGTTAGAAAGGGTTGTATAACCTTTCAATGGAATGCATCAAGTAGTTACTAAGATATTGACTCTTAATGTAGTTTAACGCAAACCTTTAACCATAATTTCTAAGTAAAAAAAACGGCAACAATTTGCACCATATACAGGATAGAGTTATCTTAATTTGGTTGTGTTTATAGTTGTGCAATTGGGAAAGGTTGTATAAAGTTTCAATGCAATTTTTCAAGTTGTAACTGAGATTACACTCTAAAATGTAGTTGCAAAACTTTAACCAGAATTTCTAAGTCTAAAAAGGTCCATAACTTGCATAAAATGCTGGATAGAGTAATCATACTTGATTGTTTACATAGATGTGATGGTTGGTAAGGGCTGTATAAAGTTTCAATGTAATGCATCAAGTAGTTTTACTAAGAGATGGTCTCTTTATGTAGTTGCATGCAAAACTTTAACCAGAATTTCTAAGTCCAAAAAGGCCATAACTTGCATAAAATGCAGGATAGAGTTATCATACTTGATAATCTACACAAGTGTGATAGTTGGGTAGGGTTGTAGAAAGTTTCAATGCAATGCATCAAGTATTTACTGAGACATGGACTCTTAATTTAGTTGCACGCAAAACTTTAACCAGAATTTCTAAGAAAAAAAAGGACCATAACTTGCATAAAATGCAGAATAGAGTTATCATACTTGATAATATACACAGGTGTAATAGTTGGGTAGGGTTGTAGAAAGTTTCAATGCAATGCATCAAGTAAATACTGAGATATGGACTCTTAATTTAGTTGCACGCAAAACTTTAACCAGAATTTCTAAGTAAATAAAGGGCCATAACTTGCATAAAGTGCAGGATAGAGTTATCTTACTTGATAATCTACATAGGTTAGATAGTTGGGTAGAGTTGTAAAAAAGTTTCAATGCAATGCATCAAATAAATACTGAGATATGGACTCTTAATTTAGTTGCACGCAAAACTTTAACCAGAATTTCTAAGTAAAAAAAAGGGCCATAACTTGCATAAAGTGCAGGATAGAGTTATCTTACTTGATAATCTACATAGGTTGGATAGTTGGGTAGGGTTGTAGACAGTTTCAATGCAATGCATCAAGTAAATACTGAGATATGGACTCTTACTTTAGTTGCACGCAAAACTTTAACCAGAATTTCTAAGTAAAAAGGGCCATAACTTGCATAAAATGCAGGACAGAGTTATCTAACTTGATAATCTACATTGGTGTGATAGTTTGGTAGGGTTGTAGAAAGTTCCAATGCAATACATGTAGTATTTTAGAACTTGCATGCAAAACCTTAACCAAAGTGTGACGTGGACGCCGACGCCGACGACGACGCCGACGCCGACGCCGACGCCAGGGTGAGTAGTATAGCTCTCATATTCTTCGAATAGTCGAGCTAAAAATGAAAAAGTGTTCCACTCCAAATTACAGTTTAATTGGCAGACATACGGTATCTCGAACGTTTTACTGATTAATGTAAATAAACATTGTAGGCGTGCACACATTGCCACATTTTCTTCCTGTCAGTCTTACTCAATATAAATCTTCACGTGTCATTTTTCCACAAAAACAATAACAATCTACCGTCAGGGCAGCTTGTCAGATTTCTACTTTCATTTTGAACGGAAGTTGCAAGTTCTCCTTCGCAGAGTTGTCGTTCCTCACCATCTCTTTCAGTATAATGAATCGATTGGATAGATAATCAGTATGGTGATAGTTTTTCATCGAAGCTTTGGGCATTATTATTTATAATACTAAACATCCACGAAATCACTTCTGATCAACAAGAAAATAATTCCTGTATTTCCATCGTCCATTCCGGTCCATTTTTGTTCCATTCCTGTATTTCCTAGTCTGGAGTTCCTTCCCCTTATTACTATGTAAAGGAGTCAGGCACAAACCAAATAATGGCGGACGCGATGGACTATTAGGTAATATCTAAATTTCTTATTTTGTTGATTATCTGGATAATAATTCATTTATCGTATTAAAATAAGGTCATAAATTGATTCCATGTTCTTATTGGAGAATGCTTTGTTCTGTTTAGAAGAAAATAATTTGTTATCGAGTTGTACTATCATAGGAAGTCGGGTGTAGTTCGGATGTATTGCCATGCACCCGAAAAAATGTTAACAACGTTCTGATTGGCTAATGAAATTGTAAGGCGAGGTCAATAAATTGCGTAAAAACAATTTATATTAAACGACAATCTAAATACGATATTGATGTTTGTTATTGAAAATAGAAATGTCGCTATTTAGTAACTATTGCCAATAAAACTTATAAGATCTTCTAAATAAGTTCTAATCTATGATGGCATATTACTGCCGTAAGTTAACCAGTTAATTAAATCTCCAAACAGCCCCGCCCCGAAATGGCCATGTTTTTTTACCAATCAACATGGCTTGAAGGAATCTGATAGAGGGTCACCCTAGGAACATTTCTACAAAATTATTTGAAAATCAGCCCGACACTTTCGGAGAAGAAGATTTTTTAAGTTTTCACTATAACCATATCAGGCAAAATAGCCCCACCCCCTGGCGGCCATAGTTTTCGACCAATCAACATGGCTTGAAGGAATCTGATAGATGGTCACCCTAGGAACATTTCTGAAAAAATTATTTGAAAATGGAACTGACATTTCGGAGATTTTTTTTTCGATTTTTCACTATAGCTATATAAGGCATAATAGCCCCATTCCCCTGGCGGCCATAGGTTTCGACCAATCAACATGGCTTGAAGGAATCTGATAAAGAGTCACCGAAGGAAAATTTCTACAAAATTATCTGAAAATCGGCCCGACACTTTCAGAGGAGATTTTTTTTTAAGTTTTCACTATAGCCATATAAGGCAAACTAACCCCGCCCCCATGGCTGCCATGTTTTTCGTCCAATAACTTGGCTTTAAGGAATCTGAAAGAGGGTCACCCAAGACACATTTCTACAAAATGATTTGAAAAGTACAAAATGATTTGGAAATCGGCCAAACACTTTCGGAGGAAAAGATTTTTTAAGTTAACACTATTTTTTTCTTTCGTCTGCCATGGAAACAAGAACTGTGCATGGATCCAAAAAAATATTGAAGGAATTAAGGAGAGGACATTGAGAGGATGCTTCCTATCAAGTTTCATCTAATTGGCCAAGTGGTTAGGGAGAAGTCGTTTGAAGCAACAAGTTAACGCACGCACGCACGGACAATTCGCCATGACATAAGCTCGACTGGCTTTCAGCCAGTGGATCTAAATCAAAGTACTGAAGTACTGATAACGAATTATTTTGAACATTTGTAAAATCTAATTTATGAATGCAATTGATCATGCTATTGCACAATTTAGTCTATTTTATTATTATTAATATTTTTGTCCAGAGATTTTTTTTTATCAGTTGACAGTTTTAGTAAATGTAGCATTTCAACGGCGATGCGAGCGTTTAACATGCACACTAACTCTTTCACTGAGCTCTGCGTAAAGTCTGTCAAAACACCCATGGCATATTTGTGAGATTTACATTGTTAGTTCGATTTCTTTTCGTCACCAGGATTTCGGCTTATATTATAACTATGTTACATGTGAGTGAATTAATTATTATAAATCTATAATGTTTAACAAATCGCATAAAATAAGAATTAAAAAAAACCCAAAAAAACAGTTCCTAAAAGGACTCGAACTCGCGTCCATAAGTAGTCCATGATTAGTAGTTCTACACGCTCTCCATTGCACCACGGTACTTTGATACAACGTTTGAGCGTTACTTTCGTATATATATTAAGCTAACTGAATGCGCGCGTATGTAAACCATGATCTATAATTAGAAAGCCCCTTTGATCATCGTTATCATGTTGGAAAAAGGAGAAACAACGGCGATGCGAGCGTTTAAAATGCACACTGACTATTTCACTGAGCTCTGCGTAGTGGCATATTTGTGAGATTAACATTGTTCTATACAGCGTGGGGTCGACTTCTAGTGAATGGGCATACGACTAAAATTCATACTCGTGGCTTATACGTACCTGCCGACAAATGAAATATATATGCGCGTACTGTTAATTTGATATTTTCTAGAAAATTGATTATCTATGATGATTCGATAGTATAATTATGACTTCACTGTATTGAAATAACACGGAGAAGTCATTTTAATATCGAAAAAATACTAGGACTATTTAGGTGCAGCGAATGTGTATTCTAAGCGGAAGTGTAGTTTAACCGTGACTTCCGGAATCAAACACGATCGCGTTAACTGTATTATTTTTTGAGAAAAAATAATTCGTTAAAAATGACAAAACTTTAAATGTTCTTATTTAAAGTAGAGGCCCGATTCGAATATTTATTATTAGAAATAGTGCCTTCTTCATTTAATCAATCATACAAATGAAAAACTTTGCAGCAAAAGTAGTGTATTTATTTATATTTGACCAAGAGGCTAATATTTGATATAGATTATACAACTTACTATTAAATAAAAACTCTGTATACAGTTTCATGCATATATGTTTTTATCGTACGATGGACCGGTGGCATCAATGTACACATAATATGTATTGTATTGTATATTAGATCGTGTGTGTGTGTGTGTGTGTGTGTGTTTGTGATACTTCTGTTTAAAATACCATTGGTAACGTACTGTATAAGAACACTTGATGCGTGCTATTGTGATCGCCTTCTGACTGGCGTCCGACCATCAACATCTTCTCCTCTGTAACCAGCCGGTCAATTGGGATGAAAATTCACAGCAAACATCCTTTTCAATATTCCTTCAAATGAGTGTTTGGATCCTTGCAGAATCCTGGGTTTCATGGAACCTTTATAAACATCATCTTCTCCCAAACTGGTTCTCCCATTTTCAGATTATTTCGTAGAAATGTTCGTTGGGTTACCCAGTCTCTACTCAGGTGAACCGACAAACGGACCTTGACGGTTCTTAACCCTTTCCCTCATATAGATGCCTCTGCAGCAGACGACTTTTGAAAACATTGTGGCAAAAGGAGAAATAGCTCAAAACACTTTTTCAGTGATAGTACCTAAATTTTGAGTGATTTTGCCTAGTTAATTTCATAGTCATCTGCTGCAGTTTTGTTGTATGTGTGAAAGGGATTTTTAATCACAAACCATTTCCTCCCAAATAAGTGTGCAGTTAAACTGTCACAGCCCCTGGTAGACAATTAAAAAAAATCAATTTTATTTCAGCTGTATCGAAATAGGGTCACCCAGGGATCCTACCATTGTTATTTAACAAGAGGGCAATAATGACCCTAGTTCGCTCACCTTAATTATACGATGTACTGCAATGCAAGACACATCAAGACAATTATTCTGAATGCAACCTCCAGTGTTAACAAGATTTTCCTTCATTTGGCCTAGTGATCAAAATGTTTTACCTGATATGAACCATATTTCAACATGTACTAGATATCATCAAGCCAACATTCTGACAAAGTTTCAACTTGCTCAAAGTTAAAATGCGGCCTTCGGAGTTTGAACAATATTTTCCTTTATGAACCTTGTTTCTGACCCAATATGACCCATATTCAAACTTGACCTAGATATAATTCAGACAAATATTCTGACAAAATTTCAAGCTGCTGAAGCAAAAGATGCGGCATCCAAAGTGTTAACAGGATTTTCCTTCAATTTGGCCTCATGACCTAGTTTTTAAACCGGCATGACCCATTTTCGAACTTTCCCTAGATATCACTTAGATAAACATTCTGACCAAATTTCAAGCTGCTGTAGCCAATTTCCTTTAATTTGACCTAGTGACCTACTTTTTGACCCAACATGACCCATGTTCGAACTTGACCTACATATCATCAAGAAAAACATTCTGATCAAGTTTTAACATGCTCAAGTTGAAAATGTGGCCTAACAAGATTACCCTTCAATATGGCCTAGTGACCTAGTTTTTGACCCAGCATATTCAAACTTGGCCTAGATATCATTCAGCTCAACATTCTGACCAAATGTCAAGCTGCTGAAGCAAAAAATGCGGCTTCTACAGTGTTAACAAGATTTCCCTTCAATTTGGGCTAGTGACCTAGTTTCTTACCCAATATTACCCATATTCGAACTTGACCTAGAAATTTTAAGACAAACATTGTCAAAATTTCAAACTGCTGAAGCAAAAATTGCAGCCTCTGGATTGTTAACAAGATTTTCCTTCAATTTGACCTAGTGACCTACTTTTTGACCCATGTTCGAAACATTCTGATAAAGTGTCAACATGCTCAAGTTAAAAATGTGACCTCCAGAGTGTTAACAAGATTTCCCTTCAATTTGAACTAGTGACCTGATCAACTTTCATGAGGATTGGATGAAATATGTAGCCTGTAGAGTGTTAACAAGCGCAAATGTTGACGCCCGACGCCGGACAAAATGTGATCACAATAGCTCACCTTACACTTCGTGCATAGGCGAGCTAAAAATCGACTGTTACTTCCAAATGAGAACAATTACAATTGATTGATTTATTGTTTGGTGTTTTACGCCACTTCCAACAAAAAATCTCAGTTATATCACGGCGTTTCCTTGGTGAGTAACCAGTACTACAGGTCCATTTATACAGACACCAGCCAGTCAGTCTTAATGGTTACCCTGCAACCCTGAACGCCAAGGAGGGCAGCCATTACTACCATGTTTAAAGTCTTTGATCGAACCAACAACCTCTTTTACCCGAGGCAGACGCTCTACCACTACACCACCGAGGCGGTGAAAAATTTCAAAGATTGACCATTACACTGTTAGAGTTAATCTGGCTGGCAGTCAAACTGGTGGATATTTTCTTGTTAACCCTTTCCCTCATATAGACGCCCTTTTGAAAACATAGTGACAAAAGAAGAAATTGCACAAAACATGCAATTTCTCCTTTTGCCACAATGTTTTCCACTTTTTGTCATAGGTTATCCATTCAATTATAGAGATTTTCTATGTTTTGACAAAATACGTTCAAAGTCGTCTGCTGCAGAATTGTCGTATGAGGGAAAGGGTTAATCATTGTTGTTTAAGCTATTTCGGTAGAGTCAAATAAAGATCTTTCCTATGAAATAACAAAACCGGTACAGAAGTTTCAGAGGAAAACAATTTAAAAGTGTTGTCATTTTACCTTGTTTCTTATGCTGCAGTAATTAAACAACGTTCTGGTGGAATAACATTATTCTCTCTTATTTGGTAGAGGGTCAACTATATAGCAGGCATGTAAAATTATTACAAATTTTAGCGAACAGTTTCAAAGGAGATCGTCATTTTAACCCCTTCCTGAACCCTTTCCCTCATACGACAATTCTGCAGCAGACGACTTTGAACATATGTTGTCAAAAAATTGAAAATCTCTATAATTGAATGGATAACATATGACTAAAAATGTAAAACATTGTGTCAAAATGAGAAATTGCTTGTTTTGAGCAATTTCTTCTTTTGTTACTCTGTTTTCAAAAAGCCGTCTGCTGCAGAGGCGTCAGAAAGCGTCTATATGAGGGAAAGGGTTAAGCCACAGCAGTCAACATTATGTATGGAAATACAATTATTTTGTAGAGGACCACCTAAGAAACATTCCTGCATATTATGGCATTGGTCTTGTTTTTTTAGATGCCGTACAACCATTTCCCAATTACAACACATCCGTACAGCATACGATGAAAACTTGTAGGCGAAAATATGGTAAACCTCTATAAATGAAAGTTTAATCATAGCATAAAGTTGAAAACATTGTAGCAAAAGGGGGAAAGTATTCATCATGAGCGATTTCCCCCTTTTTCCACAATGTTTACTCGTCTGCTATAAATGAAAGTTGTGGCAAATGGAGAAATTGCTCATCATGTGCAATTTCCCCCCTTTTGCCACAATGTTTCCTAAGGGCAGCTGGAGAGGTTAAAGAAATTGTCGAGACAGCATGATGGACACTGCGTGATCACAATAGCTTGTTTTGAGCACTATGCTGAGGTGCACTAAAGACAAAGGAAACTATTGCTTCATTTTCATTTTCAATTTATATGACAAAAGTTACATAATCTATATGTTTCTCTTTCTGGTATGAAAAGACGATCCTTCAAATAAACTTAACTTACATATCAGACTTCGCAAATACTATTCACATCTGTACAAACAATTCATTTAGGTTTTGAGCATCATCACACAGTAACGCTCATTTCATCTACATGTTTAGATCATACTATGTATGTTTTAATCCTCTTCATTTGAAAACAATCATTGAAGTTGGATTTTGATACAGAGTTGAAAGTATAGAGAGAAAAGTAGAAAGACTGATAAATTTCTGCTATTTCAACACAGTTTTGAGATGGCAAATTGCAATATTGAAGGTTTTTTGCAAACAATACAGATTTAGGGGAGTCAGCTCATAACAAGCTGTCTCACCTGAAATCGGTCTTGTTTGTTAGATTCAAGTGAGTCAGGTCATACTAAGCCGTAGTCAAACTATTCCAAACCGATTATTACATGAAAAATGCAGTAGCCCAATTCTGAACAAGGAAGAGTCTACAGAAATTGGTGTTGAAAGATTTTTTTTTTTTTCAAATTGTTCCTTTATTTTATTTCAAAGTTCCCTGTTTTATGTGTGTTATACGGTTAAAGCGTGAACTATAACTTTAGACACAAACATAACCATGTTAGGGACATCGCTGACCAATTTTGAAAGGACTGTGAAAATAGTAGAAACTGTTGAAAGCAAACTTCATCTTTCCCACAATGTTTAAACTCTGTATCAAACCATACGTTATATTATCCAGATATTGATTTATTTTCTTCATAGGTTTTCGAAATCACCTTAAAAAAACCATATGAGCCATGCAGCGATAAAACCAACATTGTGGAGTCTGCGTAAAGTATCGACCCATTATTTTCTATTTCAAGAATCTTTACTCTATACTTATATCCCCATGAGTCTGCCCGAATAAGCCTGGCGTACTGATTTGGGTCGATACATTACGCAGAGGCCATAATATTGGTTTTCTCAAGGGACGGCTAATATCAGATCAACTTAAATTTGAACACAAAACTTTTTAAAAGAGAAAAACATCAAAGTTGTTTCTCTCCCCCTCCCCTGTAATTATTGCATTAGAAATACAAAATTCAACACAGTGCATCTTAATATTTATTTCTTCTCCTTTGTATAGAGATATCTGTTCAGCAAAAAAAAAAAAAAAGTACACAAGTTGAAAGAAATATTAAAGAGTTTATATTATCAATATAGAAAAACAAGATATAATACTTGAAAGAAGCAAGTATTTTTTATAATTTAGAAATGAGCAAGTTACTTCAGTTTCGCAGAAACTATTTGTAAACTAACTATTCCAATCCTATATCACCCATACACTAATTGAACGAGTCCATCCATGGGAAATGATGCATGCTGGCATTTCAGAACAGAAAAGACTAGTCTCTACATCTGTGCAGTCCTATCGGAATCTACACAAGTTGACAGAAGTTTCTAACAAGTTTGTGTAAGTTATGCGTTACATGCAGATCCGGACCTTAACTGCTCACATAAACCAAAATGTACCTTTTCTCATGGATGGGGCTCAAATTGTCCAGAATATTTGACATGTCAGAGCAGGGTTTGATACAAATCACTGCATATTGGAAGAATTTTGTTTATGTAGGCAGTCCGTGAGGCTCACAGGGTACATGTATATATGTATAATGAGTCAGGAGTAAATACAACAAAACGCACAAATTGATTGATTGATTTGTTGTTTGATGCCGCTTTCCACAATTTTTCAGATATATCACAGCGTTTCCTGGGTAAATTACCAGTACTACTGGTCCATTTATCCTGACACCAGTCAGTGAGTCGAATGAGCCATTACTACCAACGCACAAATGACATAGGAAGGTAATCATGATTGAAATAAACTGTCACACTCCAATTCCCAATACGCAGATGTCTGTATCAAGCTTTAAGCTCTAGATAAGGGGCATTTTTAATGTTCTAATAATCTTAATTGACACTCAAACCCTACATTGTGGGTACTAAAATGAATTGTCTCAACGAGAAGATTCTTTTGAGTACTCACAACATATGGTGTGGTGTAGTATTTAATGAGGTATTAACCCTTTCCCACATACCGACGCATTTTGATGCATATGCAGCAGATGACTTTTGAAAGCATTATGATAAAAATGGAAGAAATTGATAGTAACGAGCGATTTCGCCATTTGCCACCATATGGTCAAAATTATTCAATAACTATACTTGATTTATAGAGATTTTTCATGCTTTTGCCTCAATATTTTAAAAGTCGACTGCTGCCGATTTGCTGTGTGTGTGGGAAAGGGTTATTGGGGAAAATACCAGTTTACTCCTCCTTATCTAGTCCTCTGCCGAGTCATACTGCAATTCTCGATATGCAGAGAGGGCCGTTATGTCAGGACAATAACATTCCAAAGCAGCCGATTCATCTTAACCATTTACCTGATGTGATGCTTATTGAGTCATCTGCCATGAAAACATCTCAGATTAAAAGTGTCACATCTGAAAAAAAAATTGTATTAAATAAAGATCGAGAGTTGAAATGATTGTGGGAAAAGCAAAAATAGTTCCTATTGAGCAAATATCTCCTTTTTTCCACAATGTCTTCAAACATTGTCTGCTGTAAAGGTATCCAATGTCACGTGTATCCCCCATATATTCATTATACCATTTCTATAACGCCAATTCTTCTTTACCTGATGTAATATATTAAATTTAACCCTTTCTCATATACAGACGCTTTCAGACGCCTCTGCATCAGACGACTTTTGAAAACAATGAAGCAATTTCTTCATTTGTTACAATGTTTTACACACATTAACGGGTATTGACCATAAGTTTGCTCAGATATTTTAAAAGTTGTCTGCTGTAGATTTGTTGTATGTGGGAAAGAGGTAAGTGTCATCTGTTTTGTTTACAACTGGAGGTAAAAATATTACATTTACTAATTTTCAAGCATAATTTATACAAAATTAGAAAAAATGTGGGAAAATGAGAAATGTCTCCATTTGTCACAATGATTTCAAAAGTTGTCTGCAGCAGAGGCATCAGAAAGCCTTTGTATGTGGCAAGGATTTAAGGCTTTCCCTGACATTGAAATGTTTTGATGTCTATGCAAATGATGACATGAGAAGAAAGATGTAGCTCCAGACAAGCAATTTCATCCTTTTCCAAAAATGATTTCAACTCTTGTATCAAAATCAACCTTATTATTTCTCAGAAATTATATTGCCTTTCTTAAAATACTATCTAAGCATACACTTTTGCAAGCTGCGCAATAGACAACTTTTTGAAAACCATCTCGGGGGGGGAAGAACAAATTGTTCATTACAATAACTCACCGATATTTTCCAGTATCACACTGTTTGGTATTAAATAAAATAAAATAACATCAGAAGTATTATCTAGAAACTTTGTATAACCCTTTCCAAAATACAACAAATCTGCAGCTGTCAACTTATTTTGAAACTCTTTACAAACAAAAGAACCATTAGTAAATAAAGTTGAAAACATTGTGACAAAATTGGAAACTGCTCATCATGAACAAATTTCTCTATTTGCCAGAATGTTTCCAAATGTGTCTGCTGCAGATGCGTCAGCAGGTGGGAAAGGGATAACACATGCACAGCTTTTCTGCTGAAGTAATGACCATTTTGTGATTTCTCATAATTTAAATCTAAAAACTATCAGCAACACATGGTTTGGAAGAAAAAAGTCTTGAGGGCTACAACCAATTTTCTAATACTTATATAAACACCTTTAACCCTGTCCCTCATACAACAACTCTGCAGCAGACGACTTTGAAAACATCTGCTCGCAAATGTAGTGAATCTCTATATACGAAAGTATATTTATTGAATAAAGATGAAAACATTGTGGCAACAGGTGAAATTGCTCAAGATAATTAATTTCTACGTTTGTCACAATGTTTTCAAAAGTCACCTGCTGCAGAAGCGACAAAATTCGTCTGCAGGTGGGAAAGGGCTAAAACACAGCAATGCCTATCAAAATTCTGGGATTAGATGTGTTGCAAAGAAAATATACATGTGTAGTATACCAATGCTCAGAATCTAAATGAATTAAAAAGGTAAGAGATAGATGAATTATTTACCATCAAAATTTTCATTTAACTCCAGAAGCTTGACAGACATAGTGTGATATGTAGCAATTGCTCGATTTAAAAAGTTTCATTTCATTTTTTAAAACATTTTATAGATTTGACCATCTTGAACTATATATGCTTCAGGAATACAAACTATAGTACCATTGTTGCAGTGCTAGCACATTCATGCCATCTGATCTTGGTTTGCACTGTAAATCAAACTGTCATGAAAGTGTTAAGGAAGATTCTGACAAACACCCTTTCCCACATACAACAAATCTGCGGCAGACAACTTTGGAAACATCGCAACAATAAAAAGGAAAATCTCCCTAAATGAAGACATACCTATTGAAAAGAGTTGAAAACAATGTGTCAAAAGGAGAAATTGCTTGTTTTGAGCAATCTCTTCTTTTGTCACAAAGTTTTCAAAAGTCGTCTACTTCAGAGGCATCAGAAAGCGTGTACATGAGGGAAAGAGTTAAAGAATGGATGAATAAAAAATACCTTAATCTTAACCCTTTACAACATAAAGCCAATCTGCAAGCACACGCCTTACAGACACCTAGGCAAAATTTGGAAAATATCTATGAATAAATGAATTACCCAGGGTACTGCAAATTAAGCGAGTACATTCTCTCATAATAGGGAACAAGTATGCCAAAGAATGATCATTTGTCAGAGGAACTGATTTTTTTTCTAAAAAATCCTGACAAGAAATTTTTATAATTTCCACCTGTGACCTTTACCCTGAAAATCAATAGGGCACATCTTCTCATAATGGGGAGCTAGTATGCCAATTATGAGTATGCATGGTGATACGGTTTTCTATAAACCATGCATACTAGGAATTTTGACAATTGTCCAGTGACCTTGACATTTGACCCTGAAAATCAATAGGGCACATCTTCTTATAATGGGGAATAAGTATGCCAATAGAAATTATATACTTAGTGGAAAGGTTTTCTCTTAATTGTGCTTACGTCATATTGAACACAGACACAGAAACATGGTTATTCCTAGTGGTATGATTTTCTTGATCATGCTTAAAAGAAATTTTGATAATTGTCTCAAGTGACATTGACCTATGACCCTGAAATTGAATAGGGCACATCACATCATGGGGAATAAGAATGACAAGTATATTTATCCTCAGTGGTACGGTATTTTCATAATCATGCTTACATCATATTGTACACAGTCACAGAAACAGATGCACATCACCAATGCTATATCCCCTCAGCAGTATGTTGTGAGGGGGATAATTACTGAATAAAGATGAAAACATTGTGACAAAAGGAGAAATTACTCATTATGAACAATTTCTCATTTAACCCCAATTTTTTTAAAAGTCGTCGTCTGCAGATGCATCTGCAGCTAGGAAACGGTTAATTATTTAACCCTTTCCCTTTTTCTGCAGCAGACGACTTTGAACGTATTTTGTCAAAAAATAGAAAATCTCCATAATTGAATGGATAACCTATGACAAAAAGTGGAAAACATTGTGGCAAAAGGAGAAATTGCTCGTTTTGAGCAATTTCTTCTTTTGTCAATATGTTTTCAAAAGGCCGTCTGCTGCAGAGGCGTCAGAAAGCGTCTATATGAGGGAAAGAGTTAAAAGCAGTAGCCAAAATTCTTTCACGGTTTCAGATTCATAAGTTTAACAAAACTTTTCACAATAATATTTGTATTTTCAATTAATGATACTGTCCACCACCACGGTTTGAATGAATTTGATCTAACATTTTGAGAAATGGTTCATTTTTCAGAAGAAACATGTGTGCTTAAAAGCTTTCCCTGAAACAGACATTTGATACCTCGGCAGCAGACGAATTTTGGAAAACATTGTGGAAAAAGGAGAAAGTGATCTAAAAAGAGCAAATATATCTTAATTGCCACAATGTTTATAATTCGCTATTAAACTAAAATATATTCCCAATTTCACTAATTTCATGGTTTTTTTTATATCTTCAGATGTTTTCAAAACAGACAATTCTAGAACATACAGTATCATCATCAGTCGGTAAAGAAAATTCTTTACTGAACTTTCACAATTTCTTTAATGTGTTTATCTTTCTTCACAGGAATCTACAGGTTGAAGACAAATCACTGCCATTTTGTATCACAGGTGTCTAGGAGTCAAGCATAATCACTATGGAAACTGTTGCTACGCTACGCTAAATTTCACCTCAATAACGTTCTATATAGCATATTGGATTTACTAAGTGTTTTGTCCTGTTCCATTAAAAACAATAGGTCCCTGAGGTTGACTCTTTTTATTCTTGGTCGCAAGGACTGAAATAAACAGATATTTATTTGATTTATTCGGGTTTTATGACATTTTCAACAGTATTTCCCCCCAAACCGCTTCTGCAGCAGTCAACTTTTGAAAACATTGTAGCAAAAGGAAAAATTGCTCATCATGAGCAATATCTCAATTTGTCACCATGTTTTCAACTCAATTTAATAATTATGCGAATATTAACATGTTTTTCATAGATTAGGCCATAATTATGTTTTCAAAGTTTTCTGCTGCAGATTTGCTGTATGTGGGAAAGGATTAAAGCACAGTGATAGTACACCATGATCCCTGGATAAATATTTAGAACAAGTAAAGCAAATGTGCCTTGCCTGCGGGCACACCATGTGAAAGAAAATGGTGTAGTGGTAGAATGTTAGCCTTTTTTACCAAATAGCCCAGGTTAGAATTCAGAGATGAGCGAGTTCTGCTTTAGGAATTTTTATACATAAGCACTGCCAGTACTGGTAAGGCTTCAGGAAGCAGACATCAAGCTAAAGGTTGTTTTGTATGAATATAAAATTTTAAACCAAAATACATCATGAAAGAAAAATAAACTGAACCCATGGGAAGAAGGCATTAAGTGGTCAATTAACTTGCAACATTTCTTTTATTTTTCCAAGTCTCAGTATAACGATGCTTACAAGTAACAACCACTTACATGTTTCCAAAGAAATCGTAAAATAGTACATTACAGTATCTTCTTTATCCCTGCAAACAAACCTTATTAACCCTTTCCCTCATATAGACGCTTTCTGACGCCTCTGCAGCAGACGGCTATTTGAAAACATAGTGACAAAAGAAGAAATTGCACAAAACGTGCAATTTCTCCTTTTGCCACAATGTTTTCCACTTTTAGTCATAGGTTATCCATTCAATTATGGAGATTTTCTATGTTTTGACAAAATACGTTCAAAGTCGTCTGCTGCAGAATTGTCGTATGAGGGAAAGGGTTAAAGCAGACGGCGTTTTGAAAACATAGTGACAAAAGAAGAAATTGCACAGAACGTGCAATTTCTCCTTTTGTCACAATGTTTTCCACTTTTAGTCATAGGTTATCCATCTGACAAAATACGTTCATAAGTTGTCTGCTGCAGAATTGTTTTCCCACATCAAGATGTTTTTCTGATGCCTCTTCAGCAGAAGACCTTTGAAAACAATTTCCCCTTTTGCCACAGCGTTTTTAACTCTTTTCAGTAATTACACTTTCATTACCAGAGGTTTTCCATATTTTTGCCATGATGTTTTCAAAGTCATTTGCTGCAGATTTGTTATAAGTGGGAAAGTGATATGAAAATGACAATTATTAGATAAATACTTACTGCTCTAGCTGAAGACCCTAGACCGTTGGATATGTTTGACCCTGCTGTATTACTCTACAATATAACAGACAAGTTAACTTACAACTCCATCAAGGTGAGCTCAGAAATAATGAATGATAACGTTTAGCTAAACTTCTCATTCAGTAACATTGTATTTCATATTATCAAAAGACAAAGATTTTCATAGACACTTTGTAAAACTTTCTTTTATGATATTCAAGTAAACTTTTCACGTGATAACATTGCCTGCCTTTTCATTTATTCGATTAATACAAAGTTTATCCAGATATCAGAAAAAACAAAGCAGATTGATGCTTTCAAATAATTCAACTTTCACATATATTATGAATAACATTTACAATTGTAGTGCTTGAATAACTAGTTTTTGCTCCACAAGAAACTCTTTTAATACCAAATTTAACCTAATGTTGAATGTACTCAATATGTACATAGAGAGTTTGTTATGAAATATAGATAAATAAACTCCTTATCTAGAGCCCTGGATTGATTGATTGGACTTAACGCTGTTTTCAACAATTTTTTCAGTCATATCACAGCTGCCAGTTCACCAAAACATGTGTTTCTAGGCTATCTCACAAAACAATCTTTCCAAGCAACTGGCTGCTTTTCAACATAGACTGTTATCCCATTGGTGGAAGAAGAATGAAGTCTGTCACAATGACTTTTGTCAAACAATGGATATAATGTTGGCCGAGCTGGTGTTTGAGCTCACAATCCCTGGAATGACAGCCTGTGTTGCTACCGGGTCTCAGTTGCAATGCTAACCCTGAGCGCAAAGAAGGTAATCCATTACTACCAATTTTTCCCGTTGTTGGAAGAAGAATGACGCTTATCACAATGACTTTTGTCAAACAACGGATATAATGTTGGCCGAGCTGGTGTTTGAGCTCACAACCCCTGGATTGACAGCCTACGTCGCTACCGGGTTTCAGTTGCAATGCTAACCCTGAACGAAAAGAAGGGAATCCATTACTACCAATTTTAAAGTCTTTAAGATGACTTGACCAGGGATAAAAGGTTTGAAAATTTGAAAAAAGGTTGAGCAATTTCTCCTTATGCAACAATGTTTTCGACCCTATTCAACACTCATACTTTCATATAAATAGAGATTTGTCATGTTTTTGCCTAGATGCGCTCATAGTTGTTGGCTGCAGACTTGCTGTATGTGGGAAAAGGATATCTAAAAACCTCAGAAAATTTGGATATTTGGAGCAGATTATATGGATGTGCAGATAGATCTTTAGTCACAAAAACTCCTAGGTTGATTTTTTTTCATTTCCTACTAACATACCACGGTTTCTGTATTGTCTAGTTTCCGTTTCTTTCTAGGACCAATTGCAGCTAAGGCTGTTAGATTGGCTTCTCTTTGCCGCACTTCTTCCATTTCTGCTTGTTGGAGCTGCAATTAAAAAGATAATTATCATTAATGACCTCTTTACCTTTCTCTGATACAAGTCAGATTTTTTAAAGATGTTGCATCAGACATTTGTTGAAACCATTGTAGCAAACAGAAAATAGCTTAAAACAAGAGAATTTTCTTCCATCCCAACAAGTTTTCAACTCAGTATCGGAGTAACATTTTCTGTTTTCAAGGGGATGCATCTTCTCTCTCAGATGCTTTTAAGCCTTTCCCTCATATAAACGCTTTCGGACGCCTCTGCAGCAGACGGCTTTTTGAAAACATAGTGACAAAAGAAGAAATCCTTTTCCAACAATGTTTTCCACTTTTAGTCATACGTCATCCATTCCATTATGGAGATTTTCTATGTTTTGACAAAATACTTTCCAAGTCGTCTGCTGCAGAATTGTCGTATGAGGGAAAGGGTTAATGTCAATAAATTTAAAAATGTCATATCAGGTAATTGGTTAACCTTTTTCCACATACAGACGCTCTATGATGCCTCTTCAGCAGACAATTTTTAAAAACATTGTGGCCAAAGGAGAAATTGCTCATATTGAGCAATTTCTCCTTTTCCCAAAATGTTTTCAACTGTATTCAACAATAATACTTTCATTGATAGAAAATTTACACATTTTTGCCTAGATGTATTCCAAGTTGTCTGCTGCATATTTGTTATAATTATGTGGGAAAGGATTAATAAGAAAGATGACAGGAGTCCACTTTCGTATCCCCTTAGACCAGTGCTCAAAAGAGAAGGAACATCTAGAAAATTGAAAGTAAAGTAATCACAACAGCTTATCTATGAGAACTTCATACTCAGATGAGCAAAGCAGCTTGACTTTCTTCAACTATACGATTACCATCTACTAGAATTGAACCAGAAGTACATAGGAACTTACATGATTTGGGCCATGTAAGACAACAACTGACCTTTGGAGGTGCTTAAGTTTAAATTAAGTTTAAACTTATTTATTTTACATCGATTGCGAAACAAGCTTTAAGCTTATATTAATCATGCTCGATGCCTGCTTCCTGGAAACTTAACCAGTACTTGCGCCGTTTGTGTGGAAAAATCCCAAAGGCAGAACCCGCTCATCACGGGAGATGCTTAATTAACCCTTTCCCACATGTAGACGCTTTTTAATTCATCTGGAGCAGACGACTTTTAAAAACATTGTGGCTAATGGAGAAATTCTCTTTTTAAAAATTTAAAAGTTATTTATGGAGATTTTCATGTATTTGCCAATACATTTTCGAAGTCATCTGCTGCAGATTTGTTGTATATGGGAAAGGATTAAATCAATGGAAATAACGTAGTGGTAAAGTCAGTTTTTGGTCAAAATGCTTTCTTAGTACTTGTATGAATACATAGCCAACATTGAAGATCCTGACCAGACTGTAAGAAATGCAAGGCTCAACTTCATCTTTGCTTGTCGCAAATTCACTAAGTCCGTTTCACATAACATGGCCATAATTCATGCAAAGGGCAATCATTCTGGTATCTCTGCATGAATGTTAAGACTTCATTGCATGAACACAACAACAACCAAATGGTGACAAAGATTCGCAATTTTTGTTATGACTATTAATTAAAATATCCTTTCCCTCATATAGACGCTTTTTGACGCCTCTGCAGCAGACGGCTTTTTGAAAACATAGTGACAAAAGAAGAAATTGCACAAAATGTGCAATTTCTCCTTTTACCACAATGTATTCCACTTTTTGTCATCCATTAGGTTATCCATTAAATTATGGAGATTTTCTATGTGTTGACAAAATACGTTCAAAGTCGTCTGCTGCAGAATTGCCGTATGAGGGAAAGGGTTAATGTGATTTTCCACATGAAGAAATAGTTTTATGCATCTGCAGGAAACGATTTTTGAAAACATTTTGGTGAAAAGAGAACTTGATCATAATGAGAAATTTCTCCTATTTCTTCTCTATTCAATAATTAAACTTTCACTTTTAGAACATTTTCATATTTTAAGATATTTTCAAAGTCAACTGTTGCAGATATTTAGTATGTGGGAAAGGGTTAAGGGATACATGAAGTCCATACTTACATCTTTGGCTCTTTGTTTTAATTTTAAATGCTCTGGGTCTTCATGCTTCGATCTACTCTGTAATCAAAATTACGAAGATAAACTTAATGGTAGATTATCTATTCTAACGCTCATCCAAATTGAAAAGGTGTAAATTGTTTCATCGCTTTCAACAATTTTTACATAACATGGCATTTCCTGGGTATTATACCAGTAATAAGGGTCCAATCATCCTGACAACAGCGAGTCAGTCGTTCAGCTAACACCACAACCCTGAATACAAAGGAGGGCAAGCTATTTACTACCATTTAAAAGGTGTTTTGTATGACTTGGCTGTGGATTGAACGCCACAACCTCCTGCACCCTAGATGGACACTTGACCATTTCATCACCAAGGCGGTACAAATCAATGAAAAATTTCCAATGTGAAGATAATCATAATAAGTATTTAGCTTTCAAATCAAAATGAAAATATTGTTAATAGTTTGCGTATATCATACATTTCTCTACTTATTCATCGTTTATTTAAATAGCAAAAAATGCCAAAACATTTACAATAATTCTCTGTCGCAAATGCATCGAATTCCTCTCCTTAATGTAAACTACTTGAAATACAGGCTTATAAATTGGGAAATTATGAGGTTTGAAAGCATTGCTGTAAAAGAAGCTTTCTCATATCCTTTTTAAAACTCAATACACAACTTAACCCTTTTCCTCATATAGACGCTTTCTGATGCCTCTGCAGCAGAAGGCTGTTTGAAAACATAGTGACAAAAGAAGAAATTGCACAAAGCGTGCAATTTCTCCTTTTGCCACAATGTTTTCCACTTTTTGTCATAGGTTATCCATTCTATGGAGATTTTCTATGTTTTGACAAAATAAGTTCAAAGTTGTCTGCTGCAGAATTGTCGTATGAGGGAAAGGGTCAAAGAAAACATTTTTGTTCGAGGGAGATGTTCATAATAGATGTCAGATAAATATATATTGTTAGATAAAGTCCCATACTTTTGCTGCACGTCGAAGCATTTCTTTCTCTTGTTCATCATGCCGCTTTCTTTCTAATACATCTAATTCATCTAAAAATTTCAGCTGTGATTTTACATCTAGCGATGGTTCAAATTTGTCATTTATCTGCATTATAAGAAAGGAAAATGTTCATAAAATTCTTAATTTGACTGCAATGTACCTCATTTGATTAACATTGAAAAGAAATCTATTTAGCTACAACTGTGTGCTGATTGTTTGGTGTTTTACACCCTTTTCAACATGTTTTCAGTTACATGACGGCATTCCTTGTGTATTTTATCAGTACTACTGGTCCGTTTATCCTGACACCAGCCAGTCAGTCATAATGCTAACATCACAACCCTGAGAACCAAGGAGGGCACTCATTACTACCATTTTTAAAGTCTTTGGTATATCCCGGCCAGGGATTGAATTTGCGACCTCCCGCACCCGAGGCGGACGCTCTTCCACTACACTACAGAGGCGGTTAATATCTGTGAAACCAGCTAATGTGTGTAAAGGGGCAATAACTGGTGTTACTGATTGGAGCTAACAAAATCTTATGCCAGGTGCATTATATACATCCAGTAATTCCATAATTTTTAAGTTTTGTGACTTCAGGTAAAATACATATTGAAAAATGCACAACGCATACATGTGTCGCCTGCCAATAGATTATACCAACTGCATAAGACTCAGTGAAGGTGAGCCCAACAGATACACTATGAAAAGAGGACTAGATAAGGGGGAGTTAATAGGTCTTTCTAATATGATATCTATCTTAGCACTCAAACCTATGGTGTGGGTACTCAAAAGACGATACTTTTGAGTACCCACAACATAGGTTTTGGAGGTGAAATAAGGATTTAAGAGCATAAAAAATGCTCCGTATCTAGAGCTCTGTTATGAAGAAGTGATTCCAAAGGTGTCATACTGTCAAGGAAGGCAACACAAACTAGAACTATCACTAAAGGTGATTAATACCCCCGCCCCAACCCCTGACACATATTATATCTCACAGTATTATCTTTGACTCAGACAATTTGAATATCAGTATCAAAAAGAAATACTAAGATGATATCAAACACAAAACTGCTCCTTTTATCTGGACCGACCGCCCGATGCCACACAAAACGGCTCCATTTTGCCATGTTTCAAGTAAATACGGTTGAAATTGAAGGAGGAGTATGTCGCACCTGATTAGATTTTAAGAAAAAAAATCCTATTTCAAGGTCAGAGGTGAAGGTCACAGGGACATGAAATTTGCGTCTTGCACATCTACTACTCCTGATTAACATTTATGCCAAGTATGAAGTAAATCAGGTTGAAACTGAAGGAGGAGTACAACAGATTAGATTTTAACAAACAAGAGGGCCATGATGGCCCTGGAATCGCTCACCTGATTTTTTTTTTCACTTTAGCTATATAAGCCCCGCCATCTGGCAGGCATAGTTTCCAACTAATCAACTTGGCTTTAAGGAATCTGATAGAGGGTCACCCTAGGAACATTTCTACAAAATTATTTGAAAATCGGCCTGACACTTATGAAGGAGAAGATTTTTTAAGTTTTCACTATAGCAATAAAAGGCAAAATAGCCCCGCCCCCTGGCGGCCATGTTTTTTGACCAATCAACATGGCTTGAAGGAATCTGATAGAGGGTCATCCAAGGAACATTTCCACAAAATTATTTGAAAATCGGCCCAACACTTTTGGAGGAGAAGATTTTTTAAGTTTGCACTATAGCTATATAAGGCAAAAAAGCCCCGCCCCCCCCTGGCGGCCATGATTTTCGACCAATCAACATGGCTTGAAGGAATCTGATAGAGGGTCACCCAAGGAACATTTCTACAAATTTATTTGAAAATCGGCCTGACACTTTTGGAGAAGAAGATTTTTTAAGTTTGCACTATAGCCATATAAGGAAAAATAGCTCCGCCCCCCTGGCGGCCATGTTTTTCGACCAATCAACATGGCTTGAAGGAATCTGATAGAGGGTCACCCGAGGAACATTTCTACAAAATTATTTGAAAATCGGCCTGACACTTTCGGAGGAGAAGATTTTTTAAGTTTGCACTATAGCCATATAAGGAAAAATAACCCCGCCCCCCCTGGCGGCCATATTTTTCGACCAATCAACATGGCTTGAAGGAATCTGATAGAGGGTCACCCGAGGAACATTTCTACAAAATTATTTGAAAATCGGCCTGACACTTTCGTCGGAGAAGATTTTTTAAGAATTTTGAAGTTTTTTCATTTCGTTGCCATGGAAACCAGAATTATGCATGGATCCCGAAAATGTTAAGGAATTCTGGTGAAGACATTGAGAGGATGCTTTCTGTGAAGTTTCATCCCAGTTGACCCACCGGTTACAGAGGAGAAAATGTTGACGGACGACGGACAACGGACGCCGGACATAGGGCGATCACAATAACTCACCTTGAGCACTTCGTGCACAGGTGAGCTAAAAACAATCCCATTTCAAGGTCAGAGGTGAAGGTCACAGGGACATGAAATTTGCGTCTAACACATCTACTACTCCTGATTAACATTTATGCCAAGTATCAAGTAAATCAGGTTGAAACTGAAGGAGTACAACAGATTAGATTTTAACGAAAAAAATATCCTATTTCAAGGTCAGAGATCAAGGTCACAGGGACATGAAATTTGCGTGTTGCACATCTACTACTCCTGATTAACATTTATGCCAAGTATGAAGTAAATCAGGTTGAAACTGAAGGAGGAGTACAACAGATTAGATTTTAACAAAAAAAAATCCTATTTTAAGATCAGAGGTCAAGGTCAAAGGGACATGAAATTTGCGTGTTGCACATCTACTACTCCTGATTAACATTTATGCCAAGTATGAAGTAAATCAGGTTGAAACTGAAGGAGGAGTACAACAGATTAGATTTTAACAAAAAAAAATCCTATTTCAAGGTCAGAGGTTAAGGTGAAGGTCACAGGGACATGCAATTTGGGTCTTGCACATCTACTACTCCTGATTAACATTTATGCCAAGTATGAAGTAAATCAGGTTGAAACGGAAGGAGGAGTACAAGAGATTAGATTTTAACAACAAAAAATCCTATTTCAAGGTCAGAGGTCAAGGTGAAGGTCACAGGGACATGAAATTTGCGTCTTGCACATCTACTACTCCTGATTAAAATTTATGCCAAGTATGAAGTAAACCAGGTTGAAACTGAAGGCGGAGTACAACCGATTAGATTTTAACAAAAAAAAAATCCTATTTCAAGGTCAGAGGTCAAGGTGAAGGTCACAGGGACATGAAATTTGCGTCTTGCACATCTACTACTCCTGATTAACATTTATGCCAAGTATCAAGTAAATCAGGTAGAAACTGAAGGAGGAGTACAACGGAACAGATTTTGCAGAGCGACCGACAGGCTGATTCCAGTATACCCCCTTCAAACTACGTTTGCGGGGGTATAAAAATCACTTTCTTTGGCAGCACAGTAAATAACATTTAAGTTAACTTCAAAAATTCTGCAGTAACACTACAGAAAGTCACAGCAAAGAAGAGTTAACAGATATTTTACAACCCACATCTTTCCTTTTTATGCCACCAACTTTTATGTTGTTGCACTCAAACAAATCATCTCAATTGGATAATCCATTTGTGAGACAATTAAGGATGCAAGAGCGTGCAATATGGCTCTTGTCATGCATTCTCATCTACTTCGTCAACATGAGAGAAAGACTTACTTTATATATTTCTGTTCTCTGTTCCGCTATAGTGGATAATCTTTCTACAACATGCCGTAACCTCTCTTGAGTGGCGTGAGATACTAAATTAACTACTTCATTTGGAACCTCTGTTAAACCATGTTTATTTGCTGGGAAAAAAAAATATAATAGCTGACTCAACATCATTGTACAAAATTTGACAACATTTTGTTTAAGCAAAATCTAATGATCATGGATGAGTCGCTTTTAGAAAGATTGTCCATGTGATTTCTTTAAATAAAAATAACTACATAAATAATGATTCTATAATGAGATTTGCTTCAATAATTGAAAAATCTGGAAAAAAGGAGAGAAATCAATTAGTGCAATTTCTATTTTTCCTCAGAAAATGTTTTAGAATATCATAACACAAAAAATTCTAACAGATTGGTTGTTATAGATCTTGTCAAAATGTAAAATCTAAGACGAAAGATTAAACAAAGATAAAAATATGTACATTTACTGGTCTAGTAGAACACATTGTTGAAAAAGGAGCAAATGCTCATTATAAATGAATTTTTAAAATCAATTTTTTAATCCTTTGCTCCTTTGGAGTCAACCATCATCTTTACCAGCAAAGGAGTTAAAGCAGTCACAACGATTCAAAAAGTTGTCAACTGCAGAGGTGTCAAAAGGCATCTGTATGTGGGAAAAGGATTTAACCTTTTCCCTCATATAGACACTTTCTGACGCCTCTGCAGCAGACGGCTTTTTGAAAACATAGTGACAAAAGAAGAAATTGCACAGTCCATTCAATTATAATTATGGAGATTTTCTATGTTTTGACAAAATACGTTCAAAGTCGTCTGCTACAGAATTGTCGTATGTGGGAAAAGGATTTAAGCAGTCTTAGTCTATTCTTGTCAAAAAAAAATTCTCGCAAATGTTAACCATATACTGAATACATTTGTATAAGTCACCTGCTTGAAAAAGATCTGCGGAAAAATGAAAATTCAAGAAAATCTGAACTTTTATTTTTTTACCAAGATGAAAAGGAGATATTGTTCTTTCACACAATAAATGAACCTTTTCCAACCTTGCAGACCGATTTTGATACATTTGTAGCAGATGCCTTAACCCTTTCCCTCATATGACAATTCTGAAGCAGACGACTTTGAACATATATTGTCAAAAAGTAGAAAATCTCTATAATTGAATGGATAACCTATGACTAAAAGTGGAAAACATTGTGGCAAAAGGAGAAATTGCACGTTTTGTGCAATTTCTTCTTTTGTAACTATGTTTTCAAATAGCCGTCTGCTGCAGAGGCGTCAGAAAGCGTCTATATGAGGGAAAGGGTTAAGAAAACATTTGGGCAAAAGAAGAAATAATTTCTGCTTTCAACTCCATTAACCGTTTTTCCACATACAGACACTTTCTGAGACCTCTGTAGCAGACAACTTTTGTGACAAAAGGAGAAATTCCACAATGTTTTCAACTGAATTATACAATTTAACTTTCATTTGAAAAGATTAGCAATATTTTTATTTGTGAGAAAGGGATAAATAATATATTTTTATTTATAGAACTTTTCCATAATTTTGTCTTAATGCTTTCGAAGTCATCAACTGCGGATTTTTTATATTAACCCTTTCCCTCATAAAGACGCTTTCTGACGCCTCTGCAGCAGACAGCTTTTTGAAAACATAGTGACAAAAGAAGAAATTGCTCAAAACGAGCAATTTCTCCTTTTGCCACAATTTTTTCCACTTTAAGTCATAGGTTATCCATTCAATTATAGAGATTTTCTATTTTTTGACAAAATATGTTCAAAGTTGTCTGCTGCATAATTGTTGTATGAGGGAAAGGGTTAAGAGTACAAAAATGTAATATGCTTCTTAAGTCATCAACATTTTGTATGTGTGAATGGATTAAAACAATGATATCATACCTATTGCAGTGATCCGGCTTAATAAAGGTCCGTGAAATAAGAAAGCCTCGTCTTTACAAGACCTAATTTGTGTGCCTATATATTCTGCGTTAGTGGCAAGTATATTCCGACTTTCTTCAGTCAAATTTACTCCACCCATCGTTGCAACATCATTGATGTCATCATCATCTCTGTTGTGAAGAAAATCGCAGATATATATATATATTTACACTGTAAAACACTTTTTTGTTAATATTCTCAAATTCATAGTCAACATGAATAATGTCCCGGATTTTTAGACAACCAAAAATATTCTACTTTAGCCGATGATGATTACACATTATCTGTCTAAACCCTCTCCCTCATATAGATGATTTCTGACGCCTCTGCAGCAGACGGCTTTTTGAAAACATAGTGACAAAACAAGAAATTGCTCAAAACGAGCAATTTCTCCTTTTGCCAAAATGTTTTCCACTTTTTGTCATAGGTTATCCATTCAATTATAGAGATTTTCTATTTTTTGACAAAATATGTTCAAAGTATTCTGCTGCAGAATTGTCGTATGAGGGAAAGGGTTAAATAATTTGTAATGGGTAGACTGTGCATTCTACATTGAGATTTAATGACTTGGAACAAACCATTTAGGTATTACAATAAAGTTTTTTTTCCACACATATCCTCTTGTTAATAAGGTTTTTTCCACACACATCCTCTTGTTAATTTGGTTTTTTAAACAATTTAGCTCACACCTAACGCCGACAAGGGATAACAAATGAGTATTAAGTAGCACCGTTTCATTGACTTGCGTTCACAAGTGAGAACGATGTTAAACCGTTTCTGGTTTGTGACTATTATAAAGCAGATGTCGCAAATTCATGAAAACGCAAATTTAAATAAAAGGGATTTTGGACAAAAATCATGAAATTTTGACCTCACAAATTCAAGGCGTTTAACAAGCCTTGGACAATGTTGTAGTGATCTATTAATGATTTGGGTTTAATGCTGTTTTCCAAGGTATTTCAGTTATACATGTATCACAGTGACCAGTTCCCCTTACATTTTGTTTCCTTGGCTTTTCAAACCTGTACTCCACACAAAATTCTTCCCAGGCAACTGGCTATCTACCCACCACTATTTAGCCCATTTTTGGAAAACGACAGACACTAGTCACAATAACTTTTGTCAATGAATGACCAAGTCAGGGTTCAAACTCATAACCCCTCGAATTGAAAACCCTTGTCGTAAACAACTGAGCTATTGTGGCTTGACACTGCATTATAAACAAGAGCTGTCGGAGGACAGCGTGCTCGACTATTCCACCGCTTATTTAAGTTACTGAGATAATGGACTCTAATGTAGTTGCATGCAAACCTTTAACCATAATTTCTAAGTGAAAAAAGGGCAACAATTTGAACCATATACAGGATAGAGTTATCTTAATTGGTTGTGTTTATAGTTGTGCAATTGGGAAAGGTTGTATAAAGTTTCAATACAATTTTTCAAGCTGTTACTGAGATTACACTATAAATGTAGTTGCAAAACTTTAACTTAAATTTCTAAGTCCAAAAAGGCCATAACTTGCATAAAATGCAGGATAGAGTTATCATACTTGATAATCTACACAGGTGTGATAGTTGGGTAGGGTTGTAGAAAGTTTCAATGCAATGCATCAAGTAAATACTGAGATATGGACTCTTAATTTAGTTGCACGCAAAACTTTAACCAGAATTTCTTAGTTAAAAAAATGCCATAACTTGCATAAAATGCAGGATAGAGTTATCTAACTTGATATTCTACATAGGTGTGATAGTTGGGTAGGGTTGTACAAAGGTTCAATGCAATGCATCAAGTATATACTGAGACGTGGACTTTTAATTAAGTTGCACGTAAAACATTAACCAGTATTTCTAAGTAAAAAAAGGGCCATAACTTGCATAAAATGCAGAATAGAGTTATCATACTTGATAATCTACATAAGTGTAATAGTTGGGTAGGGTTGTAGAAAGTTTCAATGCAATGCATCTAGTAAATACTTAGATATGGACTCTTAATTTAGTTGCACGCAAAACTTTAACCAGAATTTCTAAGTAAAAAAAGGGCCATAACTTGCCTTAAATGCAGGATAGAGTTATCTAACTTGATAATCTACATAGGTGTGATACTTGGGTAGGGTTGTATAAAGATTCAATGCAATGCATCATGTATATACTGAGATATGGACTCTTAATTAAGTTGCACGCAAAACTTTAACCAGAATTTCTAAGTAAAAAAGGGCCATAACTTGCATAAAATGCAGGATAGAGTTATCTTAGATGATAATCTACACAGGTGTGATAGTTGGGTAGGGTTGTAGAAAGTTTCAATGCAATGCATCAAGTAAATACTGAGATATGGACTCTTAAATTAGTTGCACGCAAAACTTTAACCAGAATTTCTAAGTAAAAAAAGGGCCATAACTTGCATAAAATGCAGGATAGAGTTATCTAACTTGATAATCTACATAGGTGTGATAGTTGGGTAGTGCTGTATAAAGTTTCAATACAATGCATCAATTAAATACTGAGATATGGACTCTTACTTTAGTTGCACGCAAAACTTTAACCAGAATTTCTAAGTAAAAAAGGGCCATAACTTGCATAAAATGCAGGATAGAGTTATCTAACTTGATAATCTACATTGGTGTGATGATTTGGTAGGGTTGTAGAAAGTTTCAATGCAATACATGTAGTATTTAAGAACTTGCATGCAAAACCTTAACCAAAGTGTGACGTGGACGCCGACGCCGACGCCGACGCCAGGGTGAGTAGTATAGCTCTCATATTCTTCGAATAGTCGAGCTAAAAACTGTTTTGCTTATATCAGAGGCCCAGTAACGGAGAAATAAACTCATCTTTGCACTCTCAATATCTCTCATCATACTCCGATAAACAGTATGTTGTGGAAATGCAGAGCTAACCAAGAACAATTCATTAACCCTTTCCCTCATACGACAATTCTGCAGCAGACGACTTTGAACATATTTTGTCAAAACATAGAAAATCTCTATAGTTGAATGGATAACCTATGACTAAAAGTGGAAAACCTTGCGGCAAAAGGAGAAATTGCTCGTTTTGAGCAATTTCTTCTTTAGTCACTATGTTTTCAAAAAGCTGTCTGCTGCAGTCGTCAGAAAGCGTCTATATGAGGGAAAGGGTTAACATACCAACATTATGCTAGTAGGCTGTAATAGCGATCTACATAACTGTCAGAGGGACTGGTTAACTTTCCCTCAAACAACAAATCTTCAGCACACCACATTGAAAACATCTTGACAAAAATATAGAACAAGAGGGCCGTGATGACCCTGGATCGCTCACCTTAATTATACAATGTACTGCAATGCAAAACACATAAAGACAATTATTTTGAATGCAACCTCCACAGTGTTAACAAGATTTTCCTTCATTTGGCCTAGTGATCTATATTTTTTACCTGATATGAACCATATTCCAACATGGACTAGATATCATCAAGACAACATTCTGACAAAGTTTCAACTTGCTCAAAGTAAAAATGCGGCCTCAGGAGTTTGAACAATATTTTCCTGACCCAATATGACCCATATTTGAACTGACCTAGATATAATTCAGACAAACATTCTGACCAAATTTCAAGCTGCTGAAGCAAAAAATGCGGCATCCAAAGTGTTAACAAGATTTTCCTTTAATTTGGCCTAGTGACCTAGATTTTGACCCTACATGACCCATATTCGAACTTGGCTTAGATATCATTTAGATAAACATTCTCATTAAATGTCAAGCTGCTGTAGCAAAAAAATGCCGAGTTAACAAGATTTTCCTTCAATTTGGCCTAGTGACCTAGTTTCTGACCCAATATGACCCATATTTGAACTTGACCTAGATATCTTTAAGACAAACATTCTGACAATTTCCAACTTTTGAAGCAAAAATTGCTGCCTCTAGGGTGTTAACAAGATTTTCCTTCAATTTGACCTAGTGACCTACTTTTTGACCCATCATAACCCATGTTCGAACTTGACCTACATATCATCAAGACAAACATTCTGATAAAGTTTCAACATGCTCAAGTTGAAAATGCTGCTTCTACAGTGTTAACAAGATTACCCTTCAATTTGGCCTATTAACCTAGTTTTTTGACCCAATATAAGCTAGAGTTTAAAACAGTGTCGTCTGTTCTGAATATAGAAAAGGATTAAAGCTGATACTGCATAACCAATAACTAAAACCATTAGTTGCCAGTTAGCCAGTAAATGTCTTATCCAACCCAATTCTTGAAACATATAACTTTGAGTACTGAATACAACTCTATCAATTTGAATGAATTGTGTGGGAAAAGTAGAAAACGCTCACAATATTTTTCATTTTGTATAAAACAGGTATGTTTAGTTGTCTAGTTTATGCATTCTTCTCCATAAATCTTGGAAGAACCTACCAGTTGATTATCAGGGAAAAGGGTTGATCTCTACATTCAGAGTGCCTTATGTCCCTTTAACTAATCTAATAGCCCTTTAAGGATCTATTCATATTTCAGTGCAAACTTTACTATTGATAAAACAATTTAAAGACATACATAAAGGAAGACATAAGGATGATACATGCAAATAAAAAGAAAAAAACACCAAGCAAGTTTAATAACTCCTTTTCAAAATCCCTTATAGATATCTTTCAAAGAATGTAGATGCTAGAAACGGGTCCATTTACATTTAAAAATACAGAGTTTTAGCAGGACAAAAGCGTTGCTTTAATATATATATATATGGCTGTTTTATACAGGTGGCCTTTTTACACAAGTTTTATTGTAATCCATTATGATCCAACCTGTCTTAAGCAGGTAGCTAGCTAAACAAAAACAAATGCTGCAAAATAGTAGTAATAGTACAAAAATATGCTTATTGTATAATCTTAAAACTAACTATTTAGTACAAGTGGTCCTTAAACACTTTGTGTGCAAAACTTACTTTAATGTTTCAAACTTTTTCTTCTCCTTGTGGCTGGAGTGAGAGGGACCCGGACTAGAGTTTGGGGTAATGCCCGCTACCCGACTATGGAAGGCCTTGACAGTACTGGGAACGTTCCCTCCTATCATGTTCACCTGCTTCGTAAGGACAGGTTTGTGGATGTGAGATGTTACATGCGGCGAGGCTGTGGAGGGTTTAGCGTGAAAGGAACTGATGCCAGCAGTTTTAGGAACATTCTGAAATGGGAGAAAAACATCGTGACTTGCACTGATACTTCATGCTATATAATCAGGCTACTGACTGTTTATGTGAGAAGTTTTTTGCACAGTCTGCTTTTAAAATGTCTGAAGAAATAAAATCAACTTTTTGTATGAAGTCCAAAATATTGTGAGTGAAGGAGACATTGCTTATTTCAAACAATATCACCCTTTTCCACATTAAATTTTAAATATGTCTCTAACAGACAAAGTCCATGTATTGGACAAAGGGTTGAGCATCACAATGACGTTTCCATGTTTGATCTTACCAAAACAAGAGGACCATGATGGCCCTAGTTCGCTCACCTGAATTATGCAAAGTGATAAAACACATCAATTATTCTGACAAAGATTCAAAATGCAACCTCCAGAGTGTTAACAAGATTTTCCTTCATTTGGCCTAGAGATCTATAAATATTTCAACATGGACTAGATGTCATAAAGATAAACATTCTGACAAAGTTTCAACTTGCTCAAAGATGAAATGCGGCCTGTGGAGTTTGAACAATATTTTCCTTTGTTGACCTAGTTTCTGACCCAATATGACCCATATTCGAACATAACATAGATATAATTCAGACAAACATTCTGACTAATTTTCGAACAGCTGAATTAAAAATCGCGGACTTCGGAGCTATAACAAGATTTTCCTTCAATTTGACATAGTGACCTACTTTATGACCCAACATGACCCATGTTCAAGCTTGACCTACTAATATCATCAAGACAACCATTCTTATAAAGTTTCAACATGCTCAAGTTATAAATGCAGTATCTAAAGTATAAACAAGATTTCACTTGAATTTGGTAAAGTGACCTAGTTTCTGACCTAATATGACCTATATTCAAAATTGACCTAGAAATCATTCAGAAAACATTCTGAAAATGTTTCAAGCTGCTAAAGCGAAAAATGCGGCCTGCAGAGTGTTAACAAGATTTTCCTTCAAATTGGCCTAGTGACCTAGTTTTTGACCTAGCATGACCCATATTCGAACTTGGCCTAGATATCATTAAGATAAACATTCTGACTAAATTTAAAAAAATGCGGCTTCTACAGTGTTAACAAGATTTCCCTTCAATTTGGCCTAGTGACCTAGTTTCTGACCCATGTTTAAAATTGGCTTACATGTCATCAAGACAAACATTCTGATAAAGTTTCAACATCCTCAAATTGAAAATGTGGCCGCAAGAGTGTTAACAAGAATTCCCTTCAATTTGACCTAGTGACCTGGTTTTGGACCTCATATGGCCCAGTTTCGAAATTGTCCAAGATTTGATGGAGATGAATGTTCTGATAAACTTTTATGAAGATCGGATGCAAAATGTAGCCTGTAGATTGTTAACAAGGGCAATCATGAAGCGGACGACGGACGGATATCGGACAAAATGTGATCACAATAGTTCACCTTGCACAGGTGAGTTAAAAACGACATAAACAAATATTCTCAAACAAGAATATTCAAGGAAAATACGTTTCACCTGCAGGAAGACATGTTAGATAACTTATTAACAATAGCCAATTAAGACAAAGCATGACAGACAAATGATCGGGAAGTGGTCACAAAGTGTCTTACTGGTAGGGTGACACAAAGTTTATAACAAATGCTACATTTCTGGCAGTTTAAATCATTATAAACACGCCACTTTGAATAGTGTTTCTGTCATGTCAGTGTTTCCTTGGTCCGAATCTATGAAAACAGAGAACATTCTCTGTGTTCAGCATTTGACTCTATGCTCCAGAGAAGACTTCTGATTAGTTAATTTCAAGACTGATTTTGCTTCTGACCAATCAGAGCACAGAGAATGCTATCCGAGTTTAACACTCAGTTGTAATGCTATCCCCCAAATCCTGAATGCAAAAAAGAGAACTGCTACTACTTTCTGCCGTTTTTTGATGTACATTTATTAGGAATTATCCTTTTCCGACATACAACAAATCTGCAGCAGACGACTTTGAAAACATAGTGACAAAAACCTGAAAAATCTCCATAAAAGATAGCTTAATTATAAAAAAAGTTGAAAACATTGTGGCCAAAGGAAAAATTGCTCATGATAATATGATGAGCAATTTCTCCTTTGGCCACAAGGTTTTCAAAAGTCATCTGCTGCTATTGCGTCAAAATGCGTCTACAGGTGGGAGAGGGTTAAAAACAACATGGGATTGATTGAACCTTGGTCTTAACCCTTTCCCTCATATAGACGCTTTCTGACACCTCTGCAGCAGACGGCTTTTTGAAAACATAGTGACAAAAGAAGAAATTGCACAAAACGTGCAATTTCTCCTTTTGCCACAATGTTTTCCACTTTTTGTCACAGGTTATCCATTCAATTATGAAGATTTTCCATGTTTTGACAAAATACGTTCAAAGTCGTCTGCTGCAGAAAGGGAAAGGGTTAATGTGTCATGCTCTCGTACAACTACATCACTGTATAGTTCATTGCTGCGGGTGATGAAGACTTACATGGGTGTGATGAATACTTGTAGGTTGACTGGATGAAAGCATTTGTTGTTGTACAACTTCCAATGGAGGTGGTCGTACTCCGTCAATACTCATTTTGTTATTTATGAGAGAGTGTCGCAGGAGAGGTAAACTTTTCTGAAACAGAAAAAAAGGTCACGGATGATGGTTAACCCTTTCCCACATACGGAAAATGTGCAGTAGACAACTTTTAAATTATTAAGTTCAAACTATCGAAACTCTCATTCAATGATAGTATGATTATTGAATAGAACTGAAATCATTGTGGCAAATGAATAAATAGCTCATCTCCATCTGCCACAATGATTTCGAAAGTTGTCTGCTGCAGAGGCGTCAGAAATCGTTTATGTATGGGAAAGGGTTAACTTTAATTCAATTGTAAATTTTCCTTCTTTGCAAATTATTTTCTTCATAAAAAGACAATTTAACGGAAATTGGATTAACTCTTTCCCACATACAACAAAGCTGCAGCAGACCACTTTGAAAACATTCTTTCAAAAAAAGGGTTAAATCTGAATAAATGAAAGTATAATTATTGAATGATATTTAAAACATTGCAGCAAAAGAAGAAATTGTTCATTACGAAGGGATCATTGTGAGCAATTTCTCCTTTTGTCACAATGTTTTCAAACATTTTCTGCTACAGATTTGTCATAATGCGTCTACAAGAGGGAAACGGTTAAAGGAATGCAACTATCACTAGTAAAGATAACAGTTGAAAGTACTTTCTTTTTTTCTCAATTCCGTTTTGGAATCAGTTATAATCTATCTTTACATTTGTCTAAATTTCTTTTATTTCAACTGTATCTTTTTGTTTAATAGATGGGGTTGCCTTGGTGGTCTAAGGTCTTCTTTGTCATCATTTGATGGGAATGTAGAAATATTATGTCCAGTCATATATGGCCCTACTTCTAAATAGTTTGAGGGAAACTAAAACTATTATATCCAAAGTCATATGTATACTTCCACATCTTTTGAGGGAAACTCAAAATGTTGTGTCCATGTTTGAGGGAAACTAAAAATGTTGTCATATATGCCCCTAATTCCATATTGTTTGAGGGAAACTAGAACTATTGTGTCCATAATAATATATGCTCTTTCTTCCAAATATTTTGAGGGAAACTAGAACTATTGTGTCCATAGTCACATATGCTCCTACTTTCAGGTCTTTTGAGGGAAACTAGAACTTTTGTTTCCAAAGCCTTTTATGCCCTACTTCCACATCATGTTTGACTGTTGTGTGTATTGGAGCATAACCCAGGTGCACAATTCCACAAAATCAGTTTTGGAAATATGCATGACACAAGAATCTAGAACAGATGAAAAACAAATTGCCATCTAAATGACATCCACCCTAACAAAGTGGTTGCATAAATAATTTTCTGCACATGCATCAAAAGTCATCTGTATCAAGTCAGGAATATAACGGGCGAATTTTACGCATAACCCTTTCCAACATATAAAACATTTTTGATAGCATCAAGGCAAAATTATGGGAAACAACTTGAAAAGAAAGTATAATAATTCAAATTGAATAAAATATTGTGGCAAAAGAAGATATTCTCCTTTTGCCAGAGTGTTTTCAAGTTGTCTGCATGTGTGAAAGGGTTATGCTCTCAACTTAAGTCCAGCTGGGTAATAAGAGATTTAACCCTTTCCCTCATACGACAATTCTGCACCAGACAACTTCGAACATATTTTGTCAAAAAATAGAAAATCTCTATAATTGAATGGATAACCTATGACTAAAAGTTGGAAACATTGTGGCAAAAAGAGAAATTGCTTGTTTTGGGCAATTTCTTCGTTTGTCACTATGTTTTCAAAAAGCCGTCTGCTGCAGAGGCATCAGAAAGCGTCTATATGAGGTAAAGGGTTAAGAGGTAAATATTTCTCCCTTTATAGGCCTCTGATTCACCCTTTCCCAAGTACAGATGCTTTCTGATGCCTCTGCAGCAGACGTTTAAAAACATTGTGACTAAAGGTGAAATTATTCATTATTAGCAATTTCCCCATTTGCCAGAATGTTTTCAACTCTTATCAATATTTATACTTTCATTTATGGACATTAGTCATATTTTAGCCTATATGCTTTCAAAGTCATCTGCTGCAGATTTGTTGTATGTGGTAAAGGGTTAACAAATAACCTAAAGCTCACCTTGAGAAATGGCACTAAATAAGGCTGTGGAGATGATTTGAGTTCTTTTTGTAGGCGCTCTGTAAATAATTCTGGTTCTAGTTTGCCATCCTGAAATATTAAATGAGTTTAAATGAGATGTTAGTTGACCATTCTTTGTAACAACAATTGAGCCGATTTGATATTTTTAATAACCTTATATGTAGCAATTGCAAAACTCTGGATGTACAAATTAATATCAAAGTGGGAAAGCATTTATAACTTGATCATTCTATCAGCAAGTTTTCCTTTGTCTGCAATGTTTTTTGCAGCTGGGAAAGGGTTAAAATAACAGCTCATAGTCTGATATAAAGTCAAACCTGTGTTTAAACACCACAAATGGCAAATAAACAATCTGGTATTTGTTCACAGATGGTCATTGCAAGGTCATTGTTACAGAAAATGAGTATTTGGGAAAATAAAAGTAGAGTAGCTTTAGACAGGGAATTGCTATTCCAAGTTGGTCTTTAGCACATGTTCAACTGTAGTTGGTTTATAGTTGAACGTTATATGCAGGAATTCAATTCCGAATTATTTTTTATGCGCATGTAACAAACAAGTAATTTTGCGGGTTAAATCAAGACGGATAAGAATTCTCATATAAAATGTTACATGGTAAAAAATTTATATACAGAGGATATTTCAAGAGTATTTATTTATTATCACTTTTAATAAATGAGTTTTCTAAGATGATATACCGCAAGCCTTGCCTTGGCGAGCGTAATATTCAGCTTATTTAAAGAGTTCATTAAAAGTGACGAAAAAATGTACATATTTCTACATGAAATTTGCCAGTTTGGGCGCCAAATTGACTAACGTTATATAACATCAAACCTCTGACATGAGGTAATTTTCATAGTTTGGCTTCTGCGTTGTAACAAAGGCTTAAGCCTAAGACTGGAAACCAAACTAATAGTGTCATATGATATTAAAGTATTGGGATTTTGACATTCTCAGAGAGGGCTTTATGTGATAAATTACAATCAATTTGATTTGTCGTAAAATGATGTTAAATTTTGATAAAAGTAATTGCGTAAACGACTAAATTGGGAAAGTAAGAGGCAGAGCATTTAAACAAGGTGCTTAACACAGGATCGTCAGTTTCTTAAACAAGAGGGCCATGATGGCCCTGGAATCGCTCACCTGATTTTTTTTTTTCACTTTAGCTATATAAGCCCCGCCCCCTGGCAGTCATAGTTTCCGACCAATCAACTTGGCTTGAAGGAATCTGACAGTGGGTCACCCTAGGAACATTTCTACAAAATTATTTGGAAATCTGCCAGACACTTTTGGAGGAGAAGATTTTTTAAGTTTTCACTATAGCCATATAATGCAGAAAATAGCCCTGCCCACTGGCGGCCATGTTTTTTGACCAATCAACATGGCTTGAAGGAATCTGAAAGTGGGTCATCCAAGGAACATTTCTACAAAATTATTTGAAAATCGGCCGGACACTTTCGGAGAAGAAGATATTTTAAGTTTTCACTATAGCCATAAAAGGCAAAATAGCCCCGCCCCCCCTGGCGGCCATGTTTTTCGACCAATCAACTTGGCTTGAAGGAATCTGATAGAGGGTCATCCAAGGAACATTTCTACAAAATTATTTGAAAATCAGCCACACACTTTCGGAGGAGAAGATTTTTTAAGTTTTCACTTTGGCCATATAAGGCAAAATAGCCCCGCCCCCTGGCGGCCATGTTTTTCGACCAATCAACATGGCTTGAAGGAATCTGATAGAGGATCACCCAAGGAACATTTCTACAAAATTATTTGAAAATCAGCTTGACACTTTTGGAGGAGAAGATTTTTTAAGTTTGCACTATAGCCATATAAGGCAAAATAGCCCCGCCCCCCCTGGCGGCCATGTTTTTCGACCAATCAACATTGCTTGAAGGAATCTGATAGAGGGTCACCCAAGGAACAATTCTACAAAATTATTTGAAAATCAGCCTTACACTTTCGGAGGAGAAGATTTTTTAAGTTTTCACTATAGCCATATAAGGCAAAATAGCCCCGCCCCCCCCTGGCGGCCATGTTTTTCGACCAATCAACACGGCTTGAAGGAATCTGATAGAGGGTCATCCAAGGAACATTTCTATAAAATTATTTGAAAATCTGCCAACCAATTCGGGAGAAGAAGAATTTTGAAGTTTTTTCGGTTTCGTTGCCATGGAAACCAGAATTTTGCATGGATCCCAAAAATTTGAAGGAATTCTGGTGAGGTCATTAAGAGGATGCTTTCTGTGAAGTTTCATCCAAATTGACCCACTGGTTACTGAGGAGAAGAAGTTGACGGACGACGGACGCCGGACGCCGGACAAAAGGCGATCACAATAACTCACCTTGAGCAAAGCTCAGGTGAGCTAAAAAAGGGTTTCTGTCAATTTATACTGATGTGGACATATTTTAGCCGTCCAGAAAGTTTGTTCAATTTGAACGCCTGCTGCCTCTTAACCCTTTCCAAGATATATACGCTTTCTAACGCCTCTGCAGCAGACGACTTTTGTAAACATTGTGACAAAAGGAGAAATTGCACAAAACAAGAAATTTCTCCCCTCGCCAAAATGTTTTCAACTTCATTCAATAAATATACTTTCAAAAATAGATATTTTTCACATTTTTAACAAGATGTTTTCAAAGTTGTCTGCTGCTGATTTGTCGTATGAGGGTAGGGTTAATGAAAACCCCGAAAGTAGCTGCTTTTATGGCGCTTTCATGACTCAAATGTGTATTTTGACATAGGTAGTGATGTCATATATGGCGTCATTTCATATCATCCCGGAAACTGATAACATCCTGTGGGAGTTATTTCTAGAAAATTATGATTATTCTCATCCCCGTATATTCGTATAAATCTCCATAGTAGTTTGTATAATATATGTTAATATATGTAAATGTCCTGATCATCATGATATTGTCTGCATTGAAAATATTCTAAAAAGTGTTAAAAGCATTGTGAAAATAGGACATATTGATTGCTTTGAGCCATTTTTCCTTGATACACAATGTTTTTAAAAGTCTTCAGCTTCTAAAAGTGTCAAATATCAGCTATATCATGTATATATTAATTTCTCATGTAAAAATGAACCAACATAAAGGGTTACTTACTATTAAACCCTGTATGAGATCACGAACACTGCTGACTGTCGCCTCTGGTTGACTAGCTGCTAGTTTAATCAGGGTGGATAGGAAGTTCTTACACTTCTTCACATTCTCCAACATCTGCTGTTGCTGATTTGCAGCTAAATGTAGAATGGAGAGAAATGGGTAACAATATGTTTACTGAATGAGCCAATCCTTGGCGAAACTTAGCTTTTGTGAACAGTGAAGTCCAAGATCAGCCTGTGCTTGTTTGTTTTATTTGGGTTTTACGTCGTTTTCAACATTATTTCAGTTATATCACAGCAACAGTTCACTTATTCATTATCTCTGGGTAAACAAACCAGTACTAGGCTAGGAAATGTGCTTAGCCCAAGGGGACTCCAGCGTGACCGTTGCGCCGCGATTTGGGATGGAATCTGGGTTGCAAGGTCTCAAATACCAGACGCTAACTACCCCTGTACATCTGCGCAAGCTGTAGAAGAACAACACCGTTCACATATTACCTACAGTACATAAGCATGTTAGAAGATTCTGTACATTCTGATAAGACTGAGCAGATGGACAATTATTGTTTAATGCAAACACATTTATAAATGTCCAAAAAAACTTGGGTAACAATATGGTTTTCCCTTTAACCCTTTCCCTCATATAGATGCGTTCTGACGCCTCTGCAGGAGACGGCTTTTTGAAAACATAGTGACAAAAGAAGAAATTGCACAAAACGTGCAATTTCTCCTTTGGCCACAATGTTTTCCACTTTTCGTCATAGGTTATCAATTTAATTATAGAGATTTTTTTTTGTAGGTTATTAAGTCTTACCATGTCCCACCGGGGCTGGGTGTGTACCACTTCCCTGAGACTGGGCAACGCTGGTAACAACTCCTTGGTTTGATCCTCCAACCATTGTCTGAACTTTCTGAGGCATGCTGACCCGAACCCCAGCCTGGGGTCTGCCAGTGTTAATCGTTTTAGGTACCTGGTGGCGCACCACTGTCTGTGGGTGATTTTGACTTCCCTGCTGGATTGTCAATATCTGGCCACTTGGTAACCTTTGCGGCGCTGCCGAATTTTGATGCTGGAAAATTCAATATTTAGAGTGGATGCCAATTATAATTACTGTTGAGACTAGAAAGGTGTTGCTCTGTAAAATTGAGCTAAAAGTAACAAACTAAACCCTTTCACATCTGCAGCAGACAACGTTTGAAAAAGGAGCAATTTTTCCATTTGTCACAATGTTTTCAACCAACTCTTTGCATATATACTATACTTCCTTCATAGAGATTTTTCAAATGTTGTCTGTGGGAAAGATTTAATTAATCGAACCATTACACCATATATACATACATTGTAGAAATTATACCGGACAGTATATCATAAGTTAATTAAATGTTACCCAGTACTGAAGACAAATACAAGTTCTACATACATTTATTATACATGTAACATTTATATGAAAGGTAGTTTCAAAACTATACTTTTGAAAACATGATTCCAAATATGCATTTTTTCACTTTAAAAAGTATTATATCACAGAAAGTTGCAAAAGGATACTCACCGATGAAGACACGGGTTGTGGTAAGGACCCCTGTTGAACGATGACCAGTTGTCCATGTTCGTTCTTCATCAACACCGCCCCCTGACTGGAAACGATACCAGGCTGCATTGTTATTGTACCCTGTAACACAAACAATGCATCTTACTTTCTTCACCCTTGCCCACATACTCTAAATCTGCAGTAGATGCACCTTGGCAAAAATATAGAAACTCTCTATAAATGAAAGAACACTTATTGGATAATTATAGTTGAAAAAATTGTGTCAAAAGGAGAAAATTGCAGATGCTCATTAGGAGCAGCACAATGTATTCGAAAGTTGTCTGCTGCAGAGGCTTCAGAAAGTGTCTGTATGTTGGAAAAGGTTAAAATAGCTAAAGATTAGAAGTGTACTTGAGCAAAAAAATGTTGGTTGTGGGCACTCAAAAGATTCGGCTCACTCGGACGGAGATGACTATTTTGGCAAATACTTCAAACTTAAGTTTTATTGAACAGTAAGAGAAACAAATCGTAGGCAAGAGATCTGTTATCTCTTTCAAAAATATGCATTTTGCAACCATTTTCTTGAAGTTGCACATGTATATTAGAATTACTTTAACATTTTACCCAGACATACGCTTTTTGATGCCTTTGCAATAGACAACTTTTGAAAATATTGTGACAAAAGGTGAAAAATGCTCATAATGAGCAATTTGTCCTTTTGCCACAATGTTTTCAACTTTGAATAATTATTAAAATGAGGATCATAATTTTGATAAAGATATATAAAAAATCATCAACTGTGGGACATTTATCCGTTTCCACTTGCAGCTGTTTATTCTTACTCATCTGCAGGAGACGACTTTTAGAACATTGAGGCAAAATAAGAAATTGCTCATTATTGGCAATTTCTACTTTGGCAAGGTTTTGGAAATAGTTGTCTGCATGTTGGAAAGTGTTATGTTGACCAAAGAAAGGTATGTTTAATTAAACATTCACCTGGCCTTTTTTGTTAAAATAAATGGAGCTTTTGTGCAATTTCTCCTTTTGCAACAATGATTTCAAATCTATTCAAATATTATTCTGAATGTTGTTCATGTTGTTGCCTCAATGTTCTCAAAGTCGTCTGCTGCAGATTTGTTGATTATGGGAAAGGGTTAACTTAAATCATATAATGATTGTGAAATGATCCAATATATTTTTTTAAGCAGAAACAGCTAACAGTCATTTGAAGATTATCTTTAAACCCAGGCAGTCCTCGAACATGATATGATAATATTAGACTGTCAAACTTAAAACATAATGTAGACAAGAATAAACAAGGGCGAACGCCAACGCTCTTCCGTTATTTTCTAAGTCAAAAAAGGGGAATAACTGAATAATTTTTAAAGCAAGAGTTATGTGACTTGGAATAGATGTGAATTGTTCCTAGGAACAAAGTTTCATTTAAAAATGTTGAACAGTTTTTTAATTGTGAGGTAAGTTTTGTGACAACGACGCCAAGGATATCACAATAGCCCGACTTATTTTTCTTTGAAAAAAACAGACAAGCTAAAGATTATATACAGCCAAGTTCATAAAACCTTCATTTTATTATAGACTAGTTTGTCTAAGACAATAAGATATGTACAATCCAATCTCAGTTGCCTGAGAAGTTGAGCATTATGCATATTTATATTATAATTAACAACACAAATCTGTAGATCATTCTGTTCAGAGCTCGTTTTCTGAAAAGAAAAATTCAACTAGCCCACCATTTTGACATTTACCAAGACAAAATGTATTTGCAAGATTTGAAAACATCAATGGCTCTATTGCCATATTAAAGTAAGTTTAACCCTTTCCCTCATACGACAATTCTGCAGCAGACGACTTCGAACATATTTTGTCAAAAAATAGAAAATCTCTATAATTGAATGGATAACCTATGATGAAAAGTGGAAAACATTGTGTCAAAAGGAGAAATTGCTCTCAAAAAGCTGTCTGCTGCAGAGGCGTCGGAAAGCGTCTATATGATGGAAAGGGTTAAGTTTGCTTCAGATGTTGTATCAGACCAGTGCATATTTTGTTAAAATAGCTTGAGTAGAATTCTGATTTAATATTATTCATGCATTTTTATTTAAAAAATTCCCTCATACAGACACTTTCTGATGCCTGCTCAGCAGCCGGCTTTTTGAAAATATGGCGACAAAAGAAGAAATTGCACAATATGAGAAATTTCTCCTTTTGTCGCCATATTTCCAACTCTATATAGATTCAATGATTGTTCTTTCATTCGAGTGATTTTCTGTGCCTTTGCCTAGGCCTAGACATTTTTAAAGTTGTCTGCTGCAGATTTGTTTGATTTGGGAAAGGGTTAAGCAAGTTAATTTTTAAACTATAACTGGCCCTACCAATAACCTGTTAGGTATTTCTGAAATTGAGTTAGCCTATACTTCTTGAGAATTACTGCTTAACCCTTTCCCACATACAAAAAATCTTCAGCAGACAACTTTGAACAACATCTGGGCAAACATGTGAAAGAGATCTCTATAAATGAAATAATGAATATTGTAAAGAGTAGAAAACATTGTAATAAAAGTAGAAATTATTTCTACTTTTGCCACAATGTCTTCAAAAGTTGTCTGGACAGCAGGACACTTTACCCTTTCCCACATACAACAAATCTGCAGCAGATGACTTTGAAAACATACCTGCATAAAACTGGAAGACCCCTTTAAATGAAAGTACAATAATTTAATTGAGTTGAAAACATGGTGACAAAAGGAGAAATTGCTTGTTTAGAGCAAATTCTTCTTTTGTCGCCATGTTTTCGAAAAGCCATCTGCAGCAGATGCGTCAAAAAGCATCTATGTGAGGGAAAGGGTAAAGTATTGGGGTTTAACCCTGTGTATTCTCTAAATGATTATGATAAAGAATTTTAATTAACAGTTAGAACTACAGATTCGAAAGTTCAGAATTTTAGTATCTTAAACTAATTTATTTTTTTAACAAACAATTAAACTAAATTTATTCCTTTGTAAAATTTCAAATATAATTTTTAATTATACATGTATATGTATTAAGTCAAATGACAGAATATTATAAATTGATTGATTGTATGCTGTTTTACGTAGATTATAACAATTTTCCAGTTATATCACGGCGTTTCTTTGGCAAGTTACCAGAACTGCTGATTCATTTATCGTGACACTAGCCAGCCTGTTGCAATGCTAAACCCCGCAGCCCTGAGTGCCAAGGAGGGAAGCCATTTAATAATAATACTACCATTTTTAAATATTATAAATAAGGATTGCTTTAGGTCATGGCCTTATTATTTCCAAAGATGGACTCAAATTAGTAAATTACACAACAGCAAATGTGGATATCTGCGAGTAGGTCAGTATTAACCCTTTTGCACATACTGATACAGATGCTTTGTGCCAACTCTGCAGCAGTTGCATAAATGAAAATACATAATATTTAAATCAATTTTATAAGAAGTGACAATTAAAACAACTGAATTATTGAAAGTATTAATTATTTAAATCTTATAAAAGTGCAATTTCATATAATACACAATCTATAAAAGGTTATAATATTGACAGTCATCTGTTAGGTGTTAATACCACCTCCAGGGTATTATAGCTACCACTATATAATTCATATATGGGCCATAACTTCCAAATATGGGCCATAACTTCCTAATACCTCACAAAGGCAGGCATCACAGAAATGTAATTTAAAAATGTATAGATGAAGGATATGTCCAAGATGTTTTTAGATTTTCTAGTAGCTAAAATATGACAATATTGTCATTATTGATCAATCAATATCTAATTTCTAAATTAATTGGTAAAGCAATCAAGATAAATTATGTTATCTTCCATTTAAACCGTATACATGTACAATGCTGGCGATATGAACTTAGAACCACTAGCCATGATTCTTCAGAATGTAAAAATAAACCTCAAATTCAAATCATTTATCGTTTTCTGAAAGACAACTTTTTTCTTATAATTTTTTATTTAAATTGAAATTTAGCCTTTGACTACTTAGTTTAGTAATTGGCGATTAACCAATATAACATAACTCAAGATATAACAATATTTCATAGCAAGAAAGACCAAGATCAGACTTCACAATGACATACTGTCTCTGTGTGTTTCCTGCAGTCCTAATTTGTCTGATAAGACACTCTAAATGGATGGTTTTCAATTACATGAACTTTGAACAAGTAAATCTGGGTACCAGGAGTGTATAAATGAAATAATGACTTTTGACGTCTTCATCACAAATTCATAACAAAAATATGTTGATCGTTTTCCAGACAATCCATTTACAGAGGCATGCAATTACAAATTCCTTTCATAGTCAGGTTTTTCAACAACTTCTTATTAAGCAAATATGCAGCATATTGTGAGGAAAATACAGTAAGTATGACTGGCTTCATCTTTAAAATAGATTTATAGTCATTAAGTTTACTAGTTACCTTAACAGAACTCTCAGTCTTACTTATTGATGACAAAGAGGTTGATGAAAAAGTCTTGACTGAACAGCGAAATTTCTTGATGAAATCATTGTTTGAAACAGCAAGTCCGTCAGGATATACATACTCTTATTCACAATACAGAAAAAAACCAAATAAATAAAAAGTGATTAAAACAAATCAATACAGCATTAATCTCAAATATCTTGCTGTCAGATAATGTCAAAAACACACCTTGCTTGCTGAATTTTTTAAACTCATTAATTTTAAATACTCATGCAGTTACAAAAACTGAGTTTTGACGTCCAATTACGACACAGAAAGGGTAGCAGTAGGCACCTAGTCAGTGTTACTACAATAATCGGAATACTTACTGTTGGTCCACCTGGTCGAGGGGCAATATTTATTTGATTTGGTTGAGTTGAGGCTGCGATACGAATTGGAGTATTTGGCATTCGGTTAGGTTGCATGCGAACATGTCCCTGGGGACGCGGTGATGATGCGTTTACGACATGAGAAACCATATGCTGCCTTCCCGCAGTCATTTGTGTCACTGTTGAAGGCATTTGTCCACGCACTGCTATAATACTAGGATTAGTAACATGAGATGGAATTATTGAGGTCACATTAGCACTATGAACGATATGCACATTTGTAATCTGTGGGGATGTGGAATTAACCACCACTGACGAATTGTTCTTCAACACTGGTTGAGACACTTGAATTAATCCTCCTTGATGCGAAGTTGATGGAACTGTTCGAGAATCCGATTGAACAATCATGGCCTGCGGATTGCCAGTTGTTTTTGAAAGTTGCACAGAGTTGATATTTGAATTTGCCAAGCGATTAACATTATTAATTGAATTAACCACAGTACCACTGTTTGAATGTTGAACAAGTGTGGTAATAACAGAACTGTTCCCGTGATTTTGGGTCTGTGGAATCATATGAACGACAGGTGATGAGGGTTTGTTTATGTTCTGCACAGGTTTAGGTGAAGATGTCCTGAGAGAATTTACAGGTGAATGAACGTTCCTAACGAGTGATGATGAATGTATTGAATTAATTCCAAGAATTTGATTTCCTTTTATCACTTGCTTCAAGTTCGAACTGTTGGCAATTGCTGTATCACTCGGTAAAAACACACTTTTGTTTTGAGCAGAGATCGGTGTACTTGATGCTGTACATGCCGAATTGTTTGAGGTACTTTTAACATGATTAATGTTCACGGACGGATTTGATAATATAAGGGGTTGATCCTTATTGGTTGGTGAAGCTAGTCGTGATTCCAATGATGCCACAAGAGCGTTAACGACGCTTTCATCAGTGTCTGAGTGTTGTAAGATTGCGTCCAGCGGGTTATGGTCCGCCATTTCCCTGCACAGACAAATTGTAAACTGATTTGAGCATGCGCAGCGTGAGGGATTATGGGACGGAAATTAGAATTTAGCGCCATCTGACGGTCAGTTGCGCCATTTTGGGAAACTCTATCGCTCAGTTGAAAAGTAACCAAAAGAAATCCGTCTCATCTTGTGAAAACCCTCTGTCAAAAGAGAGTTTCAGCCATGAGTGGGGGTATTCCATATCTTGGCAGCAAGATAAGCTTAATATCTAAAGCTGGAATTCGGTATGAGGGCATTTTGTACACCATAGATCCAAATGAGTCGACCGTTGCTCTGGCCAAAGGTATCAAAATATTTTACCTCCTTAATAAGTATTTCTCACCGTGTCTTGCCTTCGCATTTGACAGCAAATGAATGTCATATTGCTTTTCTATTCTTTGTCAGAATTGGCATTGCCATTAAGTACTGCAGAAACGCTAAGGACGTAAATTTAAAAATGTAAACAAAGCCAGTTCGACCTAATTTCCTGTCAAAAATTACCAGTTCATAGCCTAGATAAGAAAATTCAAGTGTCTGTATCATCCCAAGCTCGTTTAATTGCATTATTTCATGGAACAAAACGGCTGTGATTGACTTACAGTGTCCGTTTTGTTTTGAAAGTTCTTTTCAAGTGAGTTAATTGCATTGCAACATACTGACTGACAAGTTCAAGTAGTTGCTGCAGAGAACGTTTGGAAAGGCAGTTAAAAATCAAAGAATCCAATATGCCAACGGTAGTGACATCAGTATTGTATGTCCAGTTGTGATGTCGCAAGTCGAAGCCTGCTTTTTGGTTGTATGCAAATGTTGTACCGAGAGTTGCTAGAAAATGTTGTAATAAAATTAATATTATTTATGTGACATTTCAAACTCCTTTGTTGCATACAAATTATTTATTCCTCTTAAGATGGGAAGAGTAGAAAATATTTTTCAACATGGGTAAATAAATTTGAGACTATATTAAAATATTTTCACCGGAGGTAGTCCAAATCGTTTAAACATTCCCTTGCTTGTTTTATCTGTTCTTTATTTTGCAAGCGACATCTAAATCTCCTTTTTTTTTTTTTCGCATTTATCCGACCAATGCAATCAACATTGTCATGAAGTTAACATTACAACGATTAAATTAATGAAAAAAACTGGTAGCTTGCAGTTTTCCGAATCATGCAGAAATGTTAAGTGAATCAGTTCAGATACAAATTCAGAGCAGAGTGCATACATTCAGTATATTATTCACTAACATTTTATAGCTCACCTGTGAATAATGCTCAAGGCGAGTTATAGTGATAACCCTGTGTTCAGCGTCTGTCATCATTTCTCAACTTGCCTTAAACCACTGGGATCATCAATTCAACCAAGCTTACAGGAATTTTTCTTTGTTGGTCATATCCTCTTTATAATTTTCTTGGTAGCTGCAGCATCAAATGACAAACACTGGTTAAGTCGTATTCATCATTTCCCTTGTATAGACGCATTTTGATGCCTTTGCAATTGCAGCTAGTGTTGGGCCGATGATTGATTATAATCAAAAGTTGATTGGTTATGCATCACATTGGCGATAATCGATTGCATTATACCACAATCGATTATCAATCGGTTCACCTTTATTGCTTCATTTATGCTTGATTAATAATCGCTTCCACAATGGGAGATTAAAAAAGTGGGGTTTTTTTGGCAATAAAATGATACAACCTAGTAAAGACAAGACATTTAGCCGGTATATTTTGTTTCAAACATAAATAATAAGAAGCATTGCGAACATTGAGGCTTGTTAAATACAATACCGTATGAACCGATTATATAGTCGATGTCTAATCGAATGAGACAAAGCGATTGTAACCGATTGTAAAAATGGAACCCATTGCCCAACACTATTTGCAGCGGACGAGCTTAGACAGCATTGTTACAAAGGGAGTAATTGCTCATGATGAGCTATTATTCCTTTTGCCATAATGTTTTTCAACTATTCAATTACTATACTTTCATGTATAGATATTTTTCCTATATTTGCCAAGATGTTTTCAAAGTCGTCGGCTGCAAATTGTTGTATGTCGGAACGGGGTTAAAAGGCATCAGAAAAAAGGTGAGATGGCAAAGAAAAAAACAACTTCTTATTGGATTTTAATGTGGCCGAAATCTTCTACTAAAAGTGATTAAACATGGCCAATAGGCTGCATCAGAAAAGAGGTAAATTGACAACTTTACTTTTCCCTGCTCTAAAACGGCGTTGTTTGATTTTAAAATAATTTGGCAGAAATGTTACTCCCATTACTACAAAATATGTTCAAGGTATTTTGATCGTTGAAAAACATAGCCGCCAGGCAACATTAGAAACCTTTCATAATTTCTGGTCTTGGAAATCTAGTGGGAACCTTGAACTTGTCACCAGAACTGTTCCAAGAGTTTCATATTGTGATGAGAAGTTAGTTTGGAACATTATACAAAGTAAAATTTTCATGATGGAGATTTCATTTGTTGCCAAACAATCATACATTTTTAATTTCAGTTCGATCATTTGGCACAGAAGACAGACCAACTGATAGACCGGTAGCACCTCGAGATGAAATCTTTGAATATATCATTTTTCGAGGCAGTGACATCAAGGATCTCCATGTCTGTGAACCTCCTAAACCCCAGCCTTTACAGTCCCTGCCTCAAGACCCAGCCATAGTAAAGGTAAATATTTACAGCAACATGCTGTTCCAGAAATATATTATATACCACTTCCATACTGAATGCTTTTAAAAATGTATGAAGCAGACAACTTTTGAAAACATTGTCTGAAATTGCTTCAACTAAACAGAAGACTGAATAAATATCGACAGAATTGGATTTGTGTTGCCTGCATGGTAACAATTTCGGATCATTTCTTTCTTTATTTATCACGCTTTGGTTATAGTTTAAAACGTTTTAGTATGCAACATGGTCCATTGAAAATGGGAGTCATTTTGTCTTCCCCCAATCTAATGGGGAGACCTTTTGGTTTTGCTTCTGTTGTCTGTTACAAATTGTGTCCGCTCCATAACTTTGAACTGCTTGCATGATTGAGAAATTACTACCCACAAATGTTCACCATATTGAGACAATGTGAACAGTGAATGTTTATAAGTAGTGTTGGGCCGATGATCGATTATAATCGAAAGTTGATCGGATATGCATCACGTTGGCAATAATCGATTGCATTTTACCACAATTGATTATCAATCGGTTCACCTTTTTTGCTTCATTTATGCTTGATTAATATTCGCTTCCACAAGGGAGATTACTCTTGCGGGCTAGCATGTAAATACAAGAACTTCGAAAAAAATTGGGTTTTTTTTGGCAATAAAATGATACAACCTAGTAAAGACTTTTTTATCAAACATAATTAATAAGAAGCATTGCGAACATTGAGGCTTGTTAAATACAATACTGTATGAACCGATTATATAATCGATGTCTAATTGAATGAGGCAAAGCGATTGTAACCGATCATCGATTGTAAAAATGGAACCGATGGCCCAACACTATTTATAAGTCAGAAATTACAAATTGTGTCAGCTATTACTTTAATAACTTGACACAAATGTTCACCATACATATTAACCCTTTCCCTCATACGACAATTCTGCAGCAGACGACTTTGAACGTATTTTGTCAAAACATAGAAAATCTCCATAATTGAATGGATAACCTATGACAAAAAGTGGAAAACATTGTATCAAAAGAAGAAATTTCACGTTTTGTGCAATTTCTTCTTTTGTCACTATGTTTTCAAAAAGCCGTCTGCTGCAGAGGCGTCAGAAATCGTCTATATGAGGGAAAGGGTTAAGATGATGTGAAGAGCGGATGTTTCTGCCTTATTAATATTATTCAAACCCCCTGTATCAGTATAAGTTATAACTGACGAACCGCCATAGCTGAGACGTATGTTTTTGTTTTAATAAACAACAACAATCTAGTTATGATAGCTTTTGATCAAGAGTTTTTGCCAACAAAGCAGGAACTTGTAATTGGACCATTATAAATTGAATCTTATTTCTCAATTCTGCAGGGAAGATTTTAGATTTTTGGTCCTTTTTTGTATTGAAATGATTGGGAGAGTATTCAAATTTTAAAAGACATTTGAAGCCTACAAAGTGAAAAATATGTAATCAAGAATGTTTTGACAGATTTATATCAAACTAATTAGCAAGATATGATGTAATAAATAGTAAACGTTCTGATTATTTTGAGGATAACACACACGCTGATCTTGCAAATTGTACATTTTCTGTTCTTTGAAAAAATCATAGTATCCAATAAGAACAACCAGGGACACTATATTACAGGGATATGAAACGCGTGCGGTTTCATCAGCCTTATCAGTAATATGTTGGCCTCACTTCGTACAGGTATCGGCCATTTTGATTTACCCATTCCGATAGATAACGACCTTCACTTGCGTATGATAACGGTTACTTGCGTGTAAATACGGCTGTTTTCGTTGATTTTCTAGCGCTCTTTACAGTAACCAGGGACACAAAATATAGACTCCCAGCATATTGATAATGATTTCATATATACCTGCCACGATTCTTCGAATTCTTTAAAAAGTTCCAAGCGAAGTAAAAAAAAATATGCTGTTTTAGGGGTTCATGACACTGCGTGTACCTCCCTGATATTTGAGAACGTCGAAAGAGAGATATTTACTAATGGGTTAAAAAAGCTGTCCAAATATGACCTTATAATTATCATATTAAAAGATAAATTTAGAGGTCTGCTTTGATATTCTCCGTCCTTTTGTTTTTTAAATGATTTCAATGCAAGCTGGTGATAATTAGACCTTCACTTGCGTATGATAACGGTAACTTGCGTGCAAATACGGCTGTTTTCGTTGATTTGCTAGCGCAGTAACCAGGGACACAAAATATAGACAAAAGATTCAAATTTGTGTAAAATAATTTATTCTTTATCAAGAAGTCTTAGTCAAGTGGTATTTTAATCTTTTCAAAATAAAAACAATAACTGGTTATTACAATACATTATTTTTTTATTAAAAAATCGTTTGATGGAAAAACAGATTGTTATTGAAAACATGAGATTATCTCTTGATTGAGGTGGCCCAAAACAATAAAATATATGCAATTCTAAAGAGGTCTATAATATCACACTGACCAGATGGCAGGGTGACTTATGTTATGTAACATTATGCAATCATTTCCTGTCGTGTTCCTGTCGTGTTCCATATGTGTTGGTTACATACTAATTAATTGGTTTTATAACCCTTTCATTGTTCATACAGGGAAATGGGCTAATTGGTAATTAAACTCTTATTAATAACCCTTCTCGACATTCAAACATCTGCAGCAGACAAATTCGAATTCATACTTGGCCATTCATTTTGCAAATATATCTAAGATTGTAAATGTAATTATGATTTAATAAAAAAGGGCAAACCATTTTTTTAAAGGAAAAAAAATGCTCAATAATCTTGACAATCATTTTTGGATGCAGCACACGACTTTTGAAAACAGTACAACAAAAGGAGAAATTGTTCATAATGGCTCCTTTTGTCACAATGTTTTTAACTTTATTCAACACTTGTTCTTTGATATTTTGTCTATGATGTTCTAGGTCGTCTACTGCAGATTTGTTTTATGTGAGAAAGGGTTAACTTTCACTTTCATTCATATACCAATATTTTAATACATGTTACGTATATACATTCATTCATGTACCAATGTTTTAATATTATACTGTATATCATATAATTATTGATTTCCTAGCTTTCTTTGCTAAAGGAGTGCATTTGTTTTCGTTTTCTTTGGCCTCCTGCCAATTCGTCCCCTTCTGCTGCCATGAAGTTTGCCCATTCTGAAATAAATTAACATTGAATAATGATTATACACTTTGCCTTCGTTGTTAAAACAGGGATATATTTCATTGATTAAAAACCTTATATCATGAATTAATTGTTGGAAAGTTACACACAAATCTAGGTACCCATAATTTTCATTAATTGGTCGCCCTTTGTTAAAATTTATCCGCGTTTTTCTCAGTTTTTCTCAAACAATTCTAGGTGATTCTCGGCATACAACAGGTTTGTGAAAATAATTTAAACCAACATTGATCATTCAACATTATCAATCTGACCTTTAAATGTATATATATTGGCAATATAGAACCGCAAATCATGTTTTGTATAAACCCGATTCGTTATTTTTCTAAATGTCCGCCATTTTTTTAAAATTTCATCGCATTTTTTCTCAGACAATATTAGATTCTCCATTGAATACATACAGGTTTGTAAAATAATTTAAACCAAGATTGATCATTTAACATTTACAATCTGACCTTTGAATGTGTTTATAACAGCAATATTTAACAGTAATTGATGTTTTGCATAGCCCCTATTTGTTATTTTGACAAAATGGCCGTCATCTTTTTTAAAATTCATCGCATTTTTTCACAAGTTTTCACAAACAATTCTAGAAAATTTCCGGCAAACATCAGCTATATTAAAATAATAGGGACACAGTTTGGCCAATGATCTTTTATAATATAACATTGAAATGTGTTTATAACGGCAATATAGAACACATGGCGGTCCCCCGCATAGCCTATATTCTTCGTTTTGACTTTATTGACCACAATTTTGTTAAATTTCATCGCATTTTTTATCATTTTTTCTCTGACAATATTAGATTCTTCATTGCATACAACAGATTTGTAAAAATAATTTAAACCAAGATTGATCATTTAACATTTACAATCTGACCTTTGAATGTGTTTATAACAGCAATATTTAACAGTAATTGATGTTTTGCATAGCCCCTATTTGTTATTTTGACAAAATGGCCGTCATCTTTTTTAAAATTCATCGCATTTTTTCACAAGTTTTCACAAACAATTCTAGAAAATTTCCGGCAAACATCAGCTATATTAAAATAACAGGGCCACAGTTTGGCCAATGATCTTTTATAATATAACATTGAAATGTGTTTATAACGGCAATATAGAACACATGGCGGTCCCCCGCATAGCCTATATTCTTCGTTTTGAATTTTTTGACCACAATTTTGTTAAATTTCATCGCATTTTTTATCATTTTTTCTCTGACAATATTAGATTCTTCATTGCATACAACAGATTTGTAAAAATAATTTAAACCAAGATTGATCATTTAACTTTTACAATCTGACCTTTCAATGTGTTTATAACAGCAATATTTAACAGTAATTGATGTTTTGCATAGCCCCTATTTGTTATTTTGACAAAATGGCCGTCATCTTTTTTAAAATTCATCGCATTTTTTCACAAGTTTTCACAAACAATTCTAGAAAATTTCCGGCAAACATCAGCTATATTAAAATAACAGGGCCACAGTTTGGCCAATGATCTTTTATAATATAACATTGAAATGTGTTTATAAAGGCAATATAGAACACATGGCGGTCCCCCGCATAGCCTATATTCTTCGTTTTGAATTTTTTGACCACAATTTTGTTAAATTTCATCGCATTTTTTATCATTTTTTCTCTGACAATATTAGATTCTTCATTGCATACAACAGATTTGTAAAAATAATTTAAACCAAGATTGATCATTTAACTTTTACAATCTGACCTTTCAATGTATTTACAAAGGCCACATTGAACAGTAAATGGTGTTTTGCATAGCCCCGATTCGTTATTTTGACAAAATGGTCGTCATCTTTTTTAATATTCATCGCATTTTTTCACAAGTTTTCACAAACAATTCTAGAAAATTTCCGGCAAACATCAGCTATATTAAAATAACAGGGCCACAGTTTGGCCAATGATCTTTTATAATATAACATTGAAATGTGTTTATAACGGCAATATAGAACACATGACGGTCCCCCACATAGCCTATATTCTTCGTTTTGAATTTTTTGACCACAATTTTGTGGAAAATATCGACTTCAAAAACTCGTTGCAATAACTATCATTTTTTGTTTAAATACAAGCTCAAAGTTAACGTAAATGTAAGAAAAAAAGATAGAAATTATGTTATGTACTTACATTCTCGGTTATTCCTTTTTAAACTTATTAATTTTAATAAAACATCCGTCTATCTACATCGATAGCCATCGCGGAAATGAATGTACGAAGTGGATAATGACCAGAGCGGCTAATGACCGCTTTTCTTACAGCGAGTCGAAGATAACGGAGCTTATCGATGCGTTTCATATCCCTGTAATATAGTGTCCCTGGAACAACCTACAATGTAAAAAATCTTTAATCAGAAATGTTTTCGACAGATTTATCTCTGATAAATTAGTAAATTTTTAGTTGAAGGTGCTTGCAAGATATGATGTAATAGTAAACGTTCTCTGATTTTTTTATGAGGATAACGCACACACTGATCTAGCATATATTTAATTTACTCTTAAATGAATAAAATTATAATAATCTTTGAAGCCCTTTATATAACAAAAATGCAATCAAGAATATATTTTACAGATTTACAGAGCTCTAGTTAAGGGGCATTTTTCATGTTCTAAAATCCTTATCTGACATTCAAGCCCTATGTTGTTGGTATTCAAAAGAATTGTCTCAGTGAGATGATTCTTATAAATACCCACAACATAGAATTTTGTTAAGTCCTCTGGATTTATATCTGATTCTAATTAACATTCAGAAAAGTGTTTGCAATTTATGATGTAATGGTAGACGTTCTGATTTATTTGAGGATAGTGCAAACACTGATCTAGCATTATATAATGATATGTCTTTGCTCTACAGAAATGTTACGATCCAATAAAAATGATCTTAGACGTCCTTGATATTATAAATAAGAATCTGAACTCAAGAATCTTTTTTACAGATTCATAGCTAATGAATTATTAAATATTGAGTTAAAAGTGGTTGCTTTGATATGATGTAATAGTAAACGTTCTCTGATTTTATATGAGGATAAAGCACACCCTGATCTAGCATATAATTCTTATTTTTCTCTTGAAGGAATACAATTATAATAATCTTTGAAGCCCTTTATGTAAAACAAAAATGCAATCAAGAATATATTATATAGATTTATATTAGATTCTTATAAATATTCAGACAAGACTTGTTTGCAATATATAGTAACCGTCATAGTACACACACTTATCTATCATATGATACTTTCTCTGCTCTAAAGAAATGTTACTATCCAATAAGAATGATCTTAGAAGTCCTTGATATATATAAGAATCTGAACTCAAGAATCTTTTTTACAGATTCATAGCTAATAAATTATTAAATATTGAGTTAAAAGTGTTTGCTTGATATGATGTAATAGTAAACGTTCTCTGATTTTATATGAGGATAAAGCACACCCTGATCTAGCATATAATACTTATTTTTCTCTTGAAGGAATACAATTATAATAATCTTTGAAGCCCTTTATATAAAACAAAAATGCAACCAAGAATATATTTACAGATTTATATCCGATTCTAATAAATATTCAGACAAGTGTTTGCAATATATAGTAAACGTTCTCAGATTTATCTGAGGATAATGCACGCACTGATCTAGCATATGATACTTTCTCTGCTCAGAGCCTCTACAGAAATGTTACTATCCAATAAGAATGATCTTAAAATCCCATGATATAAGAATCATGGCTTATATTATAAATTATTAAATATCAAGTTATACATGTTTGCTTTTTGATATGATGTAATAGTAAACGTTCTCTGATTTTATCTGAGGATAACGCACACACTGATCTAGCATATATGATACTTATTTTACTCCTGAAGGAATACAATTATAAGCTAATATTATACATTATTAAATATTGAGTTAAAAGTGTTTGCTTTGATATGATGTAATAGTAAACGTTCTCTGATTTTATATGAGGATAACGCACACACTGATCTAGCATATATAATACTTATTTTACTCTTGAAGGAATACAATTATAATAATCTTTGAAGCCCTTTATATAAAAAAGGAAATGCAATCAAGAATATATTATACAGATTTATATCAGATTCTAATAAATATATAGACAAGTGTTTGCAATTTATGATGTAATATAGTAAACTTTCTCTGATTTATATGAGGATAATGCACAGCCTGATCTATCATTAAATGATTTGATACTTTCTCTGCTCTACAGAAATGTTACTATCCAATAAGAATGATCTTAATAAAAGCCCATGATATAAGAATCATAGCTTATATTATAAATTATTAAATATCGAGTGTTTGCTTTTTGATATGATGTAATAGTAAACGTTCTCTGATTTTATCTGAGGATAACGCACACACTGATCTAGCATATGATACTTATTTTACTCTTAAAGGAATACAATTATAAGCTCATATTATATATTATTAAATATCGAGTTAAAAGTAGAGGTGACTATTGGGGCCAAAAATCACTATTGCGATAGTATTGATATATTCAGAAAGTGCTATTGCAATATTTTTACTACTGAATAAATAATATTGCGATGCATTGCAAAACTATTGCTTTTATTGTATTGTTCAAAAACCTATACTAAAGTCTAATTACAAGGAATGAAAGTATCAAAAAGAATACTTTATTGTTTATCTTTTATTTATAAAGTTAAAAAAAAATACCTGTCTCAAAAAAAGAACTTACTTATACAGCTTAAACGTAAAACAGAACCTTTTTCACTTTTCAGACAAAAAAATGTGTTCACAGCAGACATACTCTAAGAAATAAAAGCATATCTGCAGATTTAAATTTAATGTACATGAACCAATAGTATCAATAGTTCAAAACACTATTGCCGATAGTTATTGATATTCAGTTTTACAATCGATATAGTACTATCGTCCTCGTCACTATTGCAATATAATAGTTTGATCTATCGTTACAGCCCTAGTTAAAAGTGTTTGCTTTGATATGATGTAATAGTAAACGTTCTCTGATTTTATTTGAGGATAACGCACACACTGATCTAGCATATTTTTACTTTTAAAGGAATACAATTATAAGCTAATATTATACATTATTATGCCCCCTTCGAAGAAGAGGGGTATATTGCTTTGCACATGTCGGTCCGTCTGTAGACCAAAGCTTGTCAACCTTTTTTAAGCTTGTCCGAGTGATAACTCAACAATGCCTGGACCTATGTTCCTCAAACTTGACTTGGGGGTTGGGCCTGACCAGTAGATGAACCCTATTTATTTTGAGGTCATTGGGTCAAAGGTCAAGGTCACAGTGACCTTGAACACAAAAACCCTTTTTAAGCTTGTCCGAGTGATAACTCAACAATGCATGGACCTATGGTTCTCAAACTTGACTTGGGGGTTGGGCCTGACCAGTAGATGAACCCTATTTATTTTTAGGTCAAAGGTCAAGGTCACCGTGACCTTGAACACAAAAACCATTTTTAAGCTTGACCGAGTGATAACTCAACAATGCCTGGACCTATGGTCCTCAAACTTGACTTAGAGGTTGGGCCTGACCAGTAGATGAACCCTATTTATTTTTAGGTCAAAGGTCAAGGTCACAGTGACCTTTAACACAAAAACCCTTTTTAAGCTTGTCCGAGTAATAACTCAACAATGCCTGGACCTATGGTCCTCAAACTTGACTTAGAGGTTGGGCCTGACCAGTAGATGAACCCTGTTTATTTTGAGGTCAAAGGTCAAGGTCACAGTGACCTTGAACACAAAAACCTTTTTTAAGCTTGACAAACATCTCTTGTTAAATATTGAGTTAAAAGTGTTTTCTTTGATATGATGTAGTAGTAAACGTTCTCTGATTTTATATGAGGATAACGCACACACTGATCTTGCATGTGATACTTATTTTACTCCTGAAGGAATACAATTATAATAATCTTTGAAGCCCTTTATATATAAAAAAAAAATGCAATCAAGAATATATTTTACAGATTTATATCTAAAATACATTGAATTAAGTGTTTGCAAGCCAATATATGATGTAATAGTAAACGTTCTCTGATTTATATGAGGATAACGCATACACTGATATTGCATGCCAGTATTTAACTTTTTCATCATTTGTTACGAATAGAAAAAGTTTCTTTTTTTGTTGCAAAGTTATCTCCCCTTGTTCAATAAAAAAGTTTTATTTTTGTTGCAAGAAATGATGTTCTCAGTAAACGTTCTGTATAATGATGATAACTTACTTGCTGATCTTGCATGTATACACACAAAAGATGAGAATAAAGACATCAGGAACTTATGATGTTCACTAATTTAGAATGCTGTACGATTATTACAACCAAAAATCAATCTGAAGAAAATCTCATATGATAACAATAAAATTGTTCTGAATTTGCTTGTCTGATTTCAATATAATTTGATGAAAATGTTACTAAGGTTACACTCTGCATAATTTGTTAAAACATTTTGATCGGTTTAAAAGTATAGCTGCCATGCAGCATCAAATTTCAAAAAAGAATTAGATGACAAAACTTGGTCATCAGTCTGTCATGCTTTGACTTATTGACATTGGCAGGTGGTTCAATCATGTTCCTTCAAATTATCTCAATTGTTATTTGGCATTAAGGTAGTCTTTTTGGAGTGTGATGTTTTGAATGTTATTTTTTTTGTCAGTTATTTTATTTTTTTATGAAAAAAAATGCAAGAAATGATGTTCTCAGTAAACGTTCTGAATCATAGGATGATAACTTAATTGCTGATCTTGCATATTCTCAGATTGTTGGCTTTTCTGTTTTTCGAGAGAAAAAAGGTTGGCCTATTGTGTAGCCCTTGGCGTCGTAGGTATCTGTGCCGTCACAATAGATTTACCTTACCTCATAAAACATTTCAACATTTTTAAATAAAACTGTGTTCACATGTTCCTAGGAACAATTAGCATGTCTATACCAATTCGCACAACTCTGGCTTTGATATATATTCAGGAATGCCTCTTTTTCAACTTGGGATAAAGCAGTTGAGCATTGGCGTTCACTCCGCCCCGCTCTTGTTTATGTCAAGAAATGAGCTATATATATATATATACAAAAACTAATCCACAATGTTTTCAAAAGTCGTCTGCTGCAGGTGGGAAAGGGTTAAGAATCATCTCATTGATGATTAATGTTTAGATATCAGATTGGGATGAAATAACCTCAATATTTGGAAGAGATGAAATTGAATGATCATCTTTTGGAAATATTGATAAAAGTACACAGTCATGAACAATTTTTTTCTATTTCATTGAAGTCATCTCAACCAACAGGGTCTGGTGGCTCCTTTCAACAGCAAAGTGGAGGATTCGGTGGTGGGGGTATGTCCGGCACGTCAAGTTCATACCAGTCGTTTGGAGGGCCTGGTATTTATAATAGTCAGTATGGTGGGGGACAGCCTGGTCAGTCGCAAGGTTTCTCTGGAGGACCTCAGTCATCGGGACAACCCGGTAAATCTGTACAAATGTTTCCTGTATTGTGATCACCCAAATGACACCCAGGGTTTTAATAAAGAGTGGGCAGGCGGCCAAATTGACAGTTTAAACGAATATCTGGTTGGCTCAAAACTGTCCAGATTGGAATAATTGTTATGACAAAATTGGCAGAAACAATTTTCAAGAGAGCAGAAACAGATGATCCTGTGTTTAGCACTTTATCTGAATGGTCTGCCTCTTACTTAAACAATTTGACCTTCTACCCAATTTCAAAATGAAAATCCTGGTTACCCAGCATTACTTGTAGTATAGGGTTGTATCTCGTCAGGTTTACCTTCCACACAACCTTACTTGTCTGGGCCATATGATATCTCCCTTACCAGTACACCAAGACTGTTCACAAGTTTGGTATACTCATGCAACTTGGGAAGACTTGTGTGACCTTGACCTCTGACCCAATTTAAAGAAAAACCTTGTTAATGCCATACTTCCCATGCTGCAGAGGACTAGATAAGGAGTAAATACTTTGACCCTTTCCCTCATACGACAATTCTGCAGCAGACGACTTTAAAAGTATTTTGTCAAAACATAGAAAATCTCAATTATTGAATGGATAACCTATGACTAAAAGTGGAAAACATTGTGGCAAAAGGAGAAATTGCACGTTTTGTGCAGAAAGCGTCTATATGAGGGAATTAATTGATCTTGCTTCTATATATTTTTTTAGCACGCATTGAAGCCTATGTTGTGGGTAGTCAAAATAATCATCTCACAGAGACCATTCTTTTGAGTACACACAACATAGGTTTTTAGAGGTAAAATAAGCATTTTAGAAGATGCAATATGCCCCTTATCTATAGCTCTAGATGCTGTCAGACATAGAAATACCAAATTTAGTATGAATATACATCTTGGGAATACAGGGTTCAATACCAAATATTGGTCACAGGCCAGCAATGCCACATATTTGTTTGCTTTTTAACATATTTTCACATGGAAAACTTCCTGTGATACATTTTTTTTAATCTTGTAAAAAATTATGGAATTAATGGTTCATACATCATCTGTTTTTGGGAGAGATTCACTAAGAACTAAGAGTAAGACAGTGAGATGATACAGAACTTATGATTTAAGCATTTTGTCAGTTTAACCATTGTAAAACTGTCTTTGTTTCAGGATCAAGGGGAAATACTCCCCCGCCAAACAGAAAGTCACCTACATCAGATCAGGGAATACAGGCAGAATTACCCAGTGTTGTAGATACAAGTAAGCCTCCTCCTGGTCATCAACAGCAACATCAGCAGGTGCAGCATCCTCCAGATAACCGACGAAAACCACCACAGTATCAAAATCAACACAGTAGGGAGCAGCCGTCTCATGATGCCCAGCAGCAACGAGAACGAGAATCGTATCGAGACCGAGAGTCTTATCATCGGGAAAGGGAATCTTATCGAGATCGAGGCTGGGAGAGAGTCGAGAGACCAAGTGATCATGAACAGTCCTATCAACAGAGATCAGTGTTCACGAATTATGCAAGGGGCAGAGGCAATAATAGAGGTTGGTTTTCAAATGTTTAAGCCTTTGCCATGTACAACAAATATATAGCAGGTGACTTTGAAATGAAACACTTCTTGGCCAACATATTAGAAAGATCTCTGCAAATGAAAGTATAATAATTGAATGGAGTTGAAAACATTTTGGCAAAAGGATAAATTACGTATTATAATTTCAAAAAAAGAATCGTATTCAATCTGTATGAGAGAAGGGGTTAAATTAAAATATAAAATGAAACTGTTGCTCTTAAAATATATGTAAATTCTATTCTTCACGCAACATGGTCAGGTCTGCACTGTTTGCAAATAACCCATTCCCTCATTGGGACGCTTTCTGACGTCTCTGCAGCAGATGACTTTTGAAAACATGGTGACAGAAGAAGATATTGCTCAAAACAATCTCAGTCGGTAGCGACGCGGAGCAATCCAGAGGTTGTGATTCTTTCCGACGATTGACAAAAGTCACTGTGACAAGCAACATTCGTCTTTCACCAATGGGCTTAGTCTATGTGGAAAAGCAGCCAGTTGCTTGGAAAGTATGTTGTGTGGAGTAACATATGAGTAAGTGAACTGGCTGTCGTGATATGAAAAATTGTTGAAAATGGCGTTAATTAATCCATCAATTTTCCCACAATATTTTCGACTGTTCAATATTTATGATTTCATTTAATAAAGGGTCCCCACTTTTACCCACATCATTTCAGTCATCTGCTGCACATTTTCTGTATGTGGGAAAGGGATAAGTGAAATGTGGAAAATACCTACAAATGAAAATATTGGTATTGAATGAAGTTGAAAACATTGTGGCAAAATAAGTTTGCTGCAGATTCTTCAAAATTTGTTTTCAAATGGGAAAAGGGATATATGCGTTGAGTGCTGCAGATGTGTCGAAAGATGTGAATTTTATTATCAAATGGATGCCTTGTTTTTAATTTTGTAATTGATGTGTCAAAAATAATCCTTTGATTGATATATTCTAGGTGCACCACCACATGGGGGTTTCCGAGGAGGGCCCCCAAGAGGAGGGCCACGGGGTGGACCCAGGGGTCAGACAGACAGACCGAGGGGCAGGGGAGGGCGAACACCTCTTAAGTTTGATGGGGAGTTTGATTTCGAGAGTTCTAATGCCCAGTTTGACAAGGAGGAAATTGAAAGAGAGTTGAAGCAGAAATTAACTTTAGGTAACCGCGAATTACATAACATTTTTAGCTCACCTGAGCTTTGCTCAAGGTGAGTTATTGTGATCGCCTTTTGTCCGGCATCCGTCGTGCGTCGTGCGTCAACTTCTTCTCCTCAGTAACCAGTGGGTCAATTTGGATGAAACTTCACAGAAAGCATCCTCTCATTGACCTCACCAGAATTCCTTCAAATTTTTGGGATCCATGCAAAATTCTGGTTTCCATGGCAACGAAACCGAAAAAACTTCAAAATTCTTCTTCTCCCAAATTGGTTGGCAGATTTTCAAATAATTTTGTAGAAATATTCCTTGGATGACCCTCTATCAGATTCCTTCAAGCCGTGTTGATTGGTCGAAAAACATGGCCGCCAGGGGGGGCGGGGCTATTTTGCCTTATATGGCTATAGTGAAAACTTAAAAAATCTTCTCCTCCGAAAGTGTAAGGCCGATTTTCAAATAATTTTGTAGAAATGTTCCTTGGGTGACCCTCTATCAGATTCCTTCAAGCCATGTTGATTGGTCAAAAAACATGGCCGCAGGGGGGGGGGGCGGGGCTATTTTGCCTTATATGGCTATAGTGCAAACTTAAAAAATCTCTTCTCCAAAAGTGTCAGGCCGATTTTCAATAATTTTGTAGAAATGTTCTGTGGTAATCTTCTATCAGATTCCTTCAAGCATGTTGATTGGTCAAAAACATGGCCGCCAGGGGGGCGGGGCTATTTTGCCTTATATGGCCAATTGAAAACTTAAAAAAATCTTCAAACATCTTCTCCTCAGTAACCAGTGGGTCAATTGGGATGAAACTTCACAGAAAGCATCCTCTCATTGACCTCACCAGAATTCCTTCAAATTTTTGGGATACATGCAAAATTCTGGTTTCCATGGCAACGAAACCAAAAAAACTTCAAAATTTTTCTTCTCCCAATTGGTTGCAGATTTTCAATAATTTTGTAGAAATGTTTCTTAGTGACCCTCTATCAGATTCCTTCAAGCCATGTTGATTGGTCGAAAAACATGGCCGCCCATGGTGGGGGGGGGGGGGGGGGGGGGGGGGGGGGGGGGGGGGGGGCGGGGGCTATTTTGCCTTATATGGGCTATAGTGTACAAACTTAAAAAATTTCCTTCTCCAAAAGTGTCTGGCCCGATTTTCAATAATTTTGTAGAAATGTTCCTTGATGACCACTTTCAGATTCATTCAATGCCATGTTTGATTGGTCAAAAAACATGGCCGCCAGTAGGCAGGGCTATTTTGCATTATATGGCTATAGTGAAAACTTAAAAAATCTTCTCCTCCATAAGTATCTGGCCGACTTTCAATAATTTTGTAGAAATGTTCCTAGTGGTGATCCTCTATCAGATTCCCTTCAAGCCAATTAGATTGGTCGGAAACCTGGCTCCAGGGCGAGGCCTTATATATGCTAAGACAAAATGTAAAAAAAAAAATAAATCAGGTGAGCGATCAAGGGCCATCATGGCCCTCTTGTAAAAAAAAAGAGTATTTCATATGGTTGTTAATTCTGATTCCTACTTCACTGTATCTAAGGAATAAGAATTGACTATCCTGATAACCTTGCCATTCAAACTGAATTCATCTAGTAATTACATATTTTCACTACAGTTGTCGGTATAAAGTGAGACAAAGAAGAAATATCGGGAAGACAAGAGATCTAGATAAGAATATTTACTAATTTCACAATCTAATTGTTTAGATTTTAAGTATTGAGATTTATTTACATTCCTATAGTACCTAAAAGGAGTTATTTCACTCAGCGCTAATCACTTGTGATTATTGTTTTTCACACTGCAAATATATTTTGAATTGCCCCAAAAACAATTGTTCTATATTTATCAACAGGTGATACTCCAAAAACATATGGAGAGAAACATGAAGAAAATGGATTAGAGATGAGGAAGATGAGGAATTCTTTTACGATAAAGCAAAGTCATTTTTTGATAACATCAGTTGTGAGCCTCCGATCAAGAGCCAAAGGTAAGTCAAGATTCGAGATGTACAGTGGATACATTGATCCCTTTGGAGAACTGTGTAGCAGCACTTTTCATTGCTCAAAGAAGCAAGTGGGAACAGCTTTCGATTTTATCTTAGTTTTAGAGAATTTATCACTAGCTTGCTTTTGATGATTAACCACTTAGGGATAAATGAATTTTTATATGCATCCATTGATCATTCAAGCTTGTTGTACATTGGTTTCAAGAATTCAAGATTGTTGTCATATAGACAATGAAAAAGGATACAATAAATGTTTTAAAGATAGTTCAGTTATTCTTCATTCTGTCGAACCTGGTTGGATTTGAAAAAACAGTAGCCCTTGATTTTGGCTCCCTGACTCCCAGTCCAGGCCAATCCTTTGATAAAGCAGGTTTATATATATTTCTGCCTCAGAAAAGTCCTGCAACTGAAACTTTAGAATTGTATCTCATCAAAAAGCTAACATAAATAATACTGAATGTCAGCCTTCATGTATTTTTATTGATCTTTTGTGCATTTCAGAAAACAATCTCGACCAAGTTGGAGGAAGAAAGAAAACTTAATGTTGAAACTTTTGGAACAATCTGATCCAAGAGGGGATTTCGAGGTCGAGGTGGGTTTCCGTGGAATAATCGTGGATATAACATTTATTATAATAATTACAGAGGAAGAGGTCGTGGTGGTGGCGGCGGTTACCGGGAGGTAGGCTTTTACTAAGTTTGTTGGGCATATTTCTTTGCCTTTGTTATGGCCCCCAACTTAGATGAAGTTTGTTGGGCATATTACTTTGTCTTCGTTATGGACTCCAACTTGGATGAAGTTTGTTGGGCATATTACTTTACCTTTGTTATGGCCCCCAACTTCGATGAAGTTGGGGAAGCATATTACTTTGTCTTGGTTATGGCCTCCAACTTAGATGAAGTTTGTTGGGCATATTACTTTGTCTTGGTTATGGCCCCCAACTTTAGATGAAGTTGGTGAAGCATATTACTTTGCCTTTGTTATGGCCCCAACTTAGATGAAGTTGGTGAAGCATATTACTTTGTCTTGGTTATGGCCTCCAACTTAGATGAAGTTTGTTGGGCATATTACTTTGCCTTTGTTATGGCCCCCAACTTAATAGATGAAGTTGGTGAAGCATATTACTTTGTCTTGGTTATGGCCTCCAACTTAGATGAAGTTTGTTGGGCATGTTACTTTGCCTTTGTTATGGCCCCAAACTTAGATGAAGTTGGTGGAACATATTATGTTGTCTTGGTTATGGCCTCCAACTTAGATGAAGTTGGTGGAACATATTACTTTGCCTGTTTATGGCCCCAAACTTAGATGAAGTTGGCAGAGCATTTTACTTTGCCTTGGTTATGGTCACCCAACTTTGAAGTTGGTGAAGCATATTACTATATTTCATCAGGAACGTAGATAAGAGAGATAAGCAACTCCACCTTTACACCTGTTATCTGGTTAAAATATCACATTGAGTAATAAAATTGTCCAAATCTTCACATTTTGTAGCAAATAAAACTTTGAAGTCATATTAGGCACATACACAAAACATACATATTCTGAAAGCTTAAAATTCAACTAAGGTTAGAAATACATTTAACAACTGGAATTTCTTTGTATTTTGAATAATGACTAGTTTAAAAGACACAGGTATTGTGATTTCTGAATTTATTAATTTTGTTCCAAAAATGTATAGACTTTTAAGGATAAAATATTTTTATCTACTGCAATAGAAGACTGTTTAAACTTTCAGGAAATATCTTTGTTATTATCATATCTTCAATAGTTTATGAGTTTTACTTGCTATAAATGTTGGGATAGGTGATATTTTAGTATACAACTTAGTTGACATTTCATGAATAGATATACTATAAAAAGATACATGCCAAGTTTTAGATTGGGTGACAATAAATAATATAAAGCATTTAATATTTTTTTGAATTGAACAATTTAGGATTTGGCTGACAACAGAGGCATTTTTTGTTTCTTTACCCTTACCACAATCTGACGCCTCTACAGCAGACGACTTTTGAAAACATTATCACAAAATAAAGAAAGTATTCATAATGACCAATTTTTCTCCTTTTGCCTATTCAGTTATTATCCTTTTCATTTACAGATATTTTTCATTTTTTGGCCATTATGTTTTTAAAGTTGTATGCTTCAGATTTATTGTATGGGGAAAATGTTTTAACCCTTTCCCTCATACGACAATTCTGCAGCAGACGACTTAACGTATTTTGTCAAAACATAGAAATCTCTATAATTGAATGGATAACCTATGACTAAAAGTGGAAAACATTGTGGCAAAAGGAGAAATTGCACGTTTTGTGCAATTTCTTCTTTTGTCACTATGTTTTCAAAAAGCCGTCTGCTGCAGAGGCATCCGAAAGCGTCTATATGAGGGAAAGGGTTAAAAGGTTTTGAAATGGACAGCTTTAATTTTTTGGCCAAAATGATATAATCGTTATTTAAGAGTGTCTTTGTTTTAGACACAGATTGAAAACCCCAATACATTTTATTTGTTTGCAGGACGGGGAGGAAGTGGAGGTCGTGGAGGGCCAAGAAGGAGTCAGGGCTGGGTTGATTATGAATATGATTACGATCGAGAACGACGTTCAGCTCCAGCAGAAAGAACAAATAGAGTAAGTAAATGCTTTTGTGTATTTATAGAGAGTTCCGATACTGCATATTTCATGTTCTGATCCTTATATATCGAGGGCTTGGCGTGAAACAGTTGTAACTAAAAATAGTATTTTTTTACCATGGTTAATCACCTCGCCATAAAGTCTTCATAAGCGTTAAAACATTTTTCTTGGTAAACAATGGAAATTTAGGTTGGCACCTAAATTTACATTGTTTACAAAGGGGTCGAAATTGCCCCTAAACCAGGGTTTTCAAAATAGGTTACAACCGTTTCATGCCAAGCCCTCGATATAAAGAGGAATAAACATCTACTTTTCCCCTCAATAATTCTTTTAACTAAACGAACCTAACGCTCAAATGAATTGTCTTTGGTGAGAACCAACACCATTGGGTCAGAGGACCAAATATGGAATAAAGATCTAGATAAGCTTCACAGCTTATCTAGAGCTCCTTTTTACCTTAACATTTCTATATTGTTGGAACCGGAAAGAATTGGAGCACTTTAACAATAATTATTTGAGAACATGGTACATACCGTTATATATGCTCGTCTGTTTTTTGAAGAAAAAAAGTGTGAATGTTGTGATTCCCCTAGCGTAGTCGTCGTCACAAAACTTTAACCTTACCTCATAACTAAAAAGCTGTTCAACATTTTTAAATTGATCTTGGTACACATGTGCCCTTGGAACAAAATGCATGGTTTTACCAAGACACATAACTCGGGCTTTAAAAATTATTCATTATGCCCCTTTTTCATGTTGGTGAAAAACACTTCCCGGCACTCTTGTTTGAGGCAAAATATGTATTGCAATTAAGTGGATATTGTAATGTCGCGTTCAATTTGCCAAAGGCTGTTGGCACCAACAGTAGCCATAATTTCAGAAACTTTAAGAAAAAATTATGTCTTTCAGCATATCGTTGATTAATGATTAAAAAATGAGAGGTGTTGTAAAAGCTACTAGTTCTAAATTCTTAGTGCCAACGTAGAAAGAGGTTTTGAATTTTTTAGCATTTCAAAGTATCAATTTAATGATATTTATTGAAAGCTGATTAGTACCCCCGACCTTTTTCTTAAAAGTGACAACTAACAATACCTTTGTGACCGAGTCTGAAAATAGAGCCGTTCCACAAAAACCGACATGGTTTCTGCGTAATGTATCGACCAAGTTCAGCCTGCGCAGGCTAATCCAGACCAGCAAATTCCGCCGTCTTGGGGGGATATCAAGGTATAGAGCAATGATTCTACAGTAGGCGAAAAGTGTCTGTCGGGTTTAGCTTGTGCGGCATGCTTATGCTGATCCGGGCCGATACTCTATGCAGTCCACAATGATGGTTTTCTGGCGGAATGGCTAATAGTTTTTCATTCTTTACAGCCACAGAACAGACAAGCAACCAAGACAGAATCATAACAGAAAACCCCAGAAACATTGCAAAAGATTCCGAAGCTGAATCATGTTACATCATCTCATTGGAAGTCGGTCAACTAAATAATGGACAACATTGCTAATTAGGACAATCTTGCTTTCTTCTGTCCAGGATACTTTCCTTGATCTTCAATTTGATAATTAATTCTAAACAGAGATAATTACATCTTGCTATGATGCGTTTGGAATTATGTTCCCAAATTATTTAAATAATTTTCAATAGTGAATAATAAATATAATAAAATGTTACCAATTCATCAGCATAATACTATGCAGAGTAATTGCATCTTGTTTCTTAACCATTCACCTGATATTACTTTGACGATGTTGCAGCAGACAACCTTTGAAAACTTTATTGGAAAGTGGAGAAATTGCTCATAAAAAGCAATTTCCCCTTCACCAAAATTTTCAAATCTTTTATCAAATTATCCTTCCAATTTCAAGATGTTCCAATTTTTTCCTCTGGCTCAAAAACAGTTGACTCAAAAATGTATCAAAACAGGTGAATGGTTCCAGAATTTAACTTTGTAATGAAATGAGTCAAACTTTAGGATCTTTCCACAACCACAACACAGGCACTGGTTTAGATATCTCCAGGAAGAAGGTATCAAAATGGGTTGTGGTATTTTCAATCAATGTAGGGTGAAAAGGCTTAAGCTGCTTGCAGTTTGTAACAAATATAGTTACACTAGTATGGTGTTTAGCCTAAAAATGGTTACACCAGTATGGTGTTTAGCCTAAAGATGGATGATTAATAAGTGTCTTTATATTGTTTGATAATGTATGGGGTTTTCACGAGTATGTAAAACAAAGTTGTAATAGCATAAATGGTTTTTGTCACCTGAATCAGAATTTTAGTAGGTGTGACATTGCCGTAATATGTTGTATGGTGAAATTATCTGACATGGTAAACTGAATGTAATGTGATAATCTATTCCTGGCCTCGATATATTACATATATTTCTGGCAAACTGTTTCAGAAATATTACTAGGTCATTTAAATCTATACCATTTTAAGAATTCATTTTTCCTGTACATATAGGGAGCTTTATTTATGTTTTGTGTTATCGTCAAGCTGGGATAGTTCAATTCCATGATTGTTAGTTGGTTAAAAAAGAAACAATAGAGCAGTGTGTGTTAACATGTCTCGTGTTAAAGCTTAAATTAATTACTGTGCCATCTAAAGTGCTAGGAATTTTCAGGTACAGAAGTTGTATTGTATCTTTGCCAGGAATAATAAATAATTAATTTAAAATGGCTTTCTTAGCAAGCCACCAGGTAAGACCTGGAGTCAAATAAAGGGTCAGTTTAATACTATTGATTTAAATTTTGGGGGATAATTGTGAATTTACAGGAAAAAAATAGAAAAAATGATTCACAAATTTAAAAAAAAATCCTTAAACAATTCTGTAATTTGTGTTATTTTTTTATTCCAAATTTGTATCAACCTGATATGTTTAGACTTTTTATACAAACCGTTTTGAAAAAACGAATCGCATTCTAGTTAGCTTGACTTTTGAAAAAAACTAGAGCTGTTGTCATGACCCTGGCGTCGGCGGCGGCGTGGTCATGTTAAGGTTTTTTGTAGGCGGCGGCGTGGTCGTCCGGTTAAGGTTTTTAGATCGCCTAGAGCCGTGAGCTATTCTGATCACTTTTTGTCCGTCGTCGTTAACTTTTAGCTTTAAACATCATCTCCCCCTGAACCACAGAACCAATTGCATCCAAACTTCACAGGAATGTTCCTTTGGTGGCCCTCTTTCAAAATTGTTCAAAGATTTAAATTCCATTGAGAACTTTGGTTGCTGCGGCATCAGAAAGGGGGCAAAATGTCCGAACTTTAAAAAATCTTCTCCTCTGAATCTGCATGTCAGATTCCAATATAGTTTGGAAGAAATGTTCCTTGGGTGACCCTCTACAAAGATTGTTCAAGGCATACTGTTTGGTTGAAAAACATGGCAGTCAGGCGGCATCAGAAAAGGGGCAAAATCATCTCGTTAACTTTTAGCTTTAAACATCATCTCCTCCTAAACCACAGGACCAATTTCATCCAAACTTCACAGGAATGTTCCTTTGGTGGCCCTCTTTCAAAATTGTTCTAAGATTTAAATTCCATTAAGAACTTTGGTTGCTGCGGCATCAGAAAGGGGGCAAAATGTCCAAACTTTAAAAATCTTCTCTGAATCTGCATGTCAGATTCCAATATAGTTTAGTAGAAATGTTTCTTGGGTGACCCTCTACAAAGATTGTTCAAGGCATACTGTTTGGTTGAAAAACATGGCAGTCAGGAGGCATCAGAAAAGGGGCAAAATGACAAAATTTGGAAATTCCATTTTTAGCTCACCAGAGCACACTACGCTCAAGGTGAGTTATTGTGATCGCCTTTTGTCCGTCGTTCGTCGTCCGTTGTCAACATTTGCTTGTTACTACACTAGAGGCAACATTTTGCATCCAATCTTTATAAAAGTTTATCAGAACATATATCTCGATCAACTCTAGGCCAAGTTCAAAACTGGGTCATGTGGGGTCAAAATCTAGGTCACTAGGTCAAATTTAAGGAAAATCTTGTTAACACTCCTGAAGCCGCATTTTTGGCTTGAGCATGTTGAAACTTTGTCAGAATGTTTGTCTTAGTGATATCTCAGCCAAGTTCGAAGATAGGTCATGTCGGGTCAAAATCTAGGTCACTAGGTCAAATTTAACGAAAATCTTGTTAACGCTCCTGAAGCCGCATTTTTGGCTTGAGCATGTTGAAACTTTGTCAGAATGTTTGTCTTAGTGTTATCTAGGCCAAGTTCGAAAATAGGTCAAATTTAAGGAAAATCTTGTTTCCTGAAGGCGCATTTTTGACTTGAGCATGTTGAAACTTTGTCAGAATGTTTGTCTTAGTGATATCTAGGCCAAGTTCGAAAATAGGTCACTAGGTCAAATTTAAGGAAAGTATTGTTAACACTCTTGAAGCCGCATATTTGGCTTGAGCATGTTGAAACTTTGTCAGAATGTTTGTCATAGTGATATCTAGGCCAAGTTCGAATATAGGTCATGTCGGGTCAAAAACTAGGTCACTAGGCCAAATTGAAGGAAAATCTTGTTAACACTGGAAGCCACATTTTAAACTTGACCATGTTGAAACTTTGTCGGAAAGTTTGTCTTGATGATATCTAGGCCAAGTTTGAATATGGGTCATGTCCGGTCAAACAGTAGGTCACTAGGCCAAATTGAAGGAAAATTTTGTTAACACTCTGGAAGCCACATTTTAAACTTGAGCATGTTGAAGCTTTATTAGAAAGTTTGTCTTTTGATATCTAGGCCAAGTTCGAATATGGGTCATGTCCGGTCAAAAACTAGGTCACTAGGCCAAATTTAAGGAAAATCTTGATTACACTCTAGAAGCCACATTTCTGGCTTGAGCATGTTGAAACTTTGTCAGAATATTCGTCTAAGTAATAGCTAGGCCAAGTGCGAATATGGGTCATGTCATGTCAAAAACTAGGTCACTAGACCAAATTTAAGGGAAATCTTGTTAACACTCTGGAAGCCACATGTTTGGCTTAAGCATGAGAGAGGTATGTCTTAAATGGCCCATTCTCAGGTGAGCGATTCCAGGGCCTCATGGCCCTCTTGTTTTTAGCTCACCTGAGCTTTGCTCAAGGTGAGTTATTGTGATCGCCTTTTGTCCGGCGTGCGTCGACTTCTTCTCCTCAGTAACCAGTGGGTCAATTTGGATGAAACTTCACAGAAAGCATCCTCTCAATGACCTCACCAGAATTCCTTCAAATTTTTGGGATCCATGCAAAATTCTGGTTTCCATGGCAACGAAACCGAAAAAACTTCAAAATTCTTCTTCTCCCGAATTGGTTGGCAGATTTTCAAATAATTTTGTAGAAATGTTCCTTGGATGACCCTCTATCAGATTCCTTCAAGCCGTGTTGATTGGTCAAAAAACATGGCCGCCAGGGGGGGCGGGGCTATTTTGCCTTATATGGCTATAGTGAAAACTTAAAAAATCATCTCCTCCGAAAGTGTAAGGCCGATTTTCAAATAATTTTGTAGAAATGTTCCTTGGGTGACCCTCTATCAGATTCCTTCAAGCCATGTTGATTGGTCGAAAAACATGGCCGCCAGGGGAGGGGCGGGGCTATTTTGCCTTATATGGCTATAGTGCAAACTTAAAAAATCTTCTCCTCCAAAAGTGTCAGGCCGATTTTCAAATAATTTTGTAGAAATGTTCCTTGGGTGATCCTCTATCAGATTCCTTCAAGCCATGTTGATTGGTCAAAAAACATGGCCGCCAGGGGGCGGGGCTACTTTGCCTTTTATGGCTATAATGAAAACTTAAAAAATCTTCTCCTCCATAAGTGTCAGGCCGATTTTCAAATAATTTTGTAGAAATGTTCCTTGGGTGACCCTCTATCAGATTCCTTCAAGCAATGTTGATTGGTCGAAAAACATGGCCAAAGTATAAACTTAAAAATTCTTCAACATCTTCTCCTCAGTAACCAGTGGGTCAATTGGGACGAAACTTCACAGAAAGCATCCTCTTAATGACCTCACCAGAATTTCTTCAATTTTTTTGGGATCCATGCAGAATTCTTGTTTCCATGGCAACGAAACGAAAAAAACTTCAAAATTCTTCTTCTCCCAAATTGGTTGGCAGATTTTCAAATAATTTTGTAGAAATGTTCCTTGGATGACCCTCTACCAGATTCCTTCAAGCCATGTTGATTGGTCAAAAAACACGGCCGCCAGGGGGGCGGGGCTATTTTGCCTTATATGGCTATAGTGAAAACTTAAAAAATCTTCTCCTCCGAAAGTGTCAGGCTGATTTTCAAATGATTTTGTAGAAATGTTCCTTGGGTGACCCTCTATCAGATTCCTTGAAGCCATGTTGATTGGTCGAAAAACATGGCCGCCAGGGGGGGGGGGGGGGGCTATTTTGCCTTATATGGCTATAGTGCAAACTTAAAAAATCTTCTTCTCCAAAAGTGTCGGCCCGATTTTCAAATAATTTTGTAGAAATGTTCCTTGGATGACCCACTTTCAGATTCCTTCAAGCCATGTTGATTGGTCAAAAAACATGGCCGCCAGTAGGCAGGGCTATTTTGCATTATATGGCTATAGTGAAAACTTAAAAAATCTTCTCCTCCAAAAGTATCTGGCCGATTTTCAAATAATTTTGTAGAAATGTTCCTAGGGTGACTCTCTATCAGATTCCTTCAAGCCAAGTTGATTGGTCGGAAACTATGGCTGCCAGGGGGCGAGGCTTATATAGCTAAAGTGAAAAAAAATAAAAAATCAGGTGAGCGATTCAAGGGCCATCATGGCCCTCTTGTTTAAGTCCTTGACTGATATTAAGAAAATTGAATAGGAATCTTACTTCAGTGATCCTCTACTTGATTTTTACAAGCCGTATTGATTGATTACAAAATCATAGCAACCTCGCGTCATCACAAAAGGGGTAAATTGAACTTTTAGCTACAAATGACAACTCCTACCATTCCATTCGACCAATTTCAACGTTACTTTACAGGAATGTTCCTTTGATGGTCCTCTTTCAAAATTGTTCAAAGACTTGCATTCTATGTAGAACTTTTGTTGCTGCGGCATCAGAAATTGAGAAAAATACCCAAAATTTAAAAACCTCCATCTCCATAATCCATTTGTCAGATTCCAAGATAATTTGGGTGACTCTACAAAAACTGTTCAAGACATATTGATTTCGTTGACAAACATGGCAGCAAAGCCGCATCAGGAAAGGTGCAAAATGACAAAACTTTATAATTCTATTCTTATTAATGTTCTTGTTAGATTTCAAGATACAAATGACTTTTACTGATTCCACTCCTTGCAGTTTTATTTGAACTCCTGATTAAATTTTCACAGATATTTGCAGTTAAATATTTGCTTCTAATTTACTATCATTCAGGTGATCGATTTAGGGCCATCTTGGCCCTCTTGTTTGTTTAGCTCAGCTTCTTTTTTCTTATTTTTTCCTGTTTTCTCCCTATCAGTCGAGCGTCTGTGCCGTATGCGGTGCTCTTGTTTTACCTGCAGCGGGCGGGCATCATCCAGTATGTTGTCAGCTAAATAACTTTAGAAGCCTTTGTCTCGTCATAACCAAATTTGGTCAGAATGTGTATTGCCATAATATCTTGGACTAGTTTGATAACTAGCCAAATCGCTTTAGTCATTCAAGAGTTGAAGCCCTTTAATTATAGAAATTACCAAAAATTGGTCTTGTCTGGTAAATAACTTAAGAAGCCTTTGTCCTATCATCACCAAATTCGATAACTAGCCATATCGCTCTAGTCAATCGAGAGTTGTCGCCTTTGAATTATATAAGTTGCCTAAAATCAGTTTTGTCAGCTAAATAACTTGAGAAGCCTTTGTCCAATCATCACCAAATTTGGTCAGAATGTGTATTGGCATAACATTTTGGACAAGTTTGATCACTAGTCGATCAAGAATTGTCACCCTTTAATTATAGAAGTTGCCTAAAATTGGTTTTGTCAGCCCAATAACTTAAGAAGCCTTTGTCCACTCATCACCAAAATGTGAATTGGCATAATATCATGGACAAGTTCGATAACAAGCCATATTGCCCTTTAATTATAGAAATTACCTCAAATAGGTATTGTCAGCTAAATAACTTGAGAAGTCTTTATCCAATCATCACCAAGTTTAGTAGAAACGTATATGGGCATAGTATCTCGAACTTGTTCTACAACCAGCCATATTGCTCAAGTCATTCTAGAGTTATTGCCCTTTAATGACAGAAATTACCTAAAATCAGTCTTGTCAATAACTTTAAAAGCCTTTGTCCTGTCACCACCAAATTTGGTCAGAATGTGTATTGGCAAAATATCTCTGACACAAGCTTTATTCACTGGAGAGTTATAGCACTTTAATTATAGAAATTACCTCTAGTTGGTCTTGTCCCATCAATAATTTTTGAAGCTTTTATCCAATCATCACCAAATTTAGTCAGAATGTGTAAGGGCATAATAATTCATATCGCTCGAGTCATTGTATTCGATCATCACCAATTTAGACAATATGTTGATGGGCAGAATATCTTTGGCCGGTTCGATAAATAACGTTATCGTGGTCACTCGAAATGGCCAAAACTATATCAACAGTGTCCGCTCTCTAAATTTGCCTGACGTACAACCAATTATCACTATACTTGGTCTAAAAAAAGGATGGGCGTATTTTGTGAAATTGAAAGCATTTTGAAAAGTCTGGACAACCCTAGACAAATATAGGATGTTCATAAAAAGAGAAGAAAACATTGTAGGTAAAGGATATTTTGCTCACAATCAACAATTGGAAACTGAAGTGCTGTTGCTAGATAAGGTACCCTACAGCCAAGGATTGACTGTTGACCCAGGCAGCTTATATATAGTTAAAGGTTGACTATAAGACCCACAACTTTGTGATCTAAAATCTGGGTTTTCATGGTCGGATTTTTTAAGTATCAATCGTCTGAATTGTTGATATTTTTTTTGGAAATCGGTTTTAACCCTTTACCTCGTATAGACGCATCTGCAGTAGACAGCTTTTTGAAAAACAGTGATAAAAGAAGAAATTGCTCAAAACGAGCAATTTCTCTTTTTACCACAATGTTTCCCACTTTTAGTCATGTTATCCATTCAATTAAAGAGATTTTCTATTTTTTGACAAAATATGTTCAATAAAATAATTTCTTTTAATTATTTTGGTCTGATTTCAATATGATTTTGCAGAAATGATCCTCTTGTGACCCTCTTCTAGCTAAGTAGGTAGGATAAAAATGACAAAATTTTACAATTCTTCTGATAGTGCTTGTCTAGGATTTTTAGTGTGTTTTATGCTTCCTTCAACAATTTGTCCGTTATATTATGGCATTTCTGGGTAACTTACAAGTAATATGAGTATGGGCGCTACCTATTTCTGGTAAACATTAATTATGTCTCCCCCATTACATGGGGGTGACATATTGTTTTAGCCCGTTCCGTCCGTCCTTCCGTCTGTCACACTTGTTTCCGCTCAATAACTGAAGAACGCTTGGGCATAGGAACTTCATACTTGGTATGCAGGTTGGTCATGACCAGTAGCTGACCCCTATTGATTTTGATAACAGAAGGTCAAAGGTCAAGGTTATGGTGACCTTGTGAGGTAAAAAGTGGTTTCCGCTCAATAACTGAAGAACGCTTGGACCGAGGAACTCCATACTTGGTATGCAGGTTGGCCATGCCTAGTAGAAGACCCCTATTGATTTTGAGGTCAGTACGTCTAAAGTCAAGGTCACAGTAACCATGAGCTTGAAAGGTCACAGTGACAATAAGCTGATAAATAGTTTTTGCTTGGGCCCAGGAACTTCATACTTGATGTGCAGGTTGGTCACCACCAGCAAATGACCCCTATTCATTTTAAGGTCACTAGGTCAAGGTCACATCCTTCACACTTGTTTCCGCTCAATAACTGAAGAACGCTTGGGCATAGGATCTTCATACTTGGTATGCAGGTTGGTCATGACCAGTAGATGACTCCTATTGATTTTGATGTTAGAAGGTCAAAGGTCAAGGTCATGGTGACCTTGTGAGGTAAAAAATGGTTTCCACTCAATAACTGAAGAACGCTTGGGCCGAGGAACTCCATACTTGGTATGCAGGTTGGCCATGCCCAGTAGAAGACCCTAATAATTTTGAGGTCAAAGTCAAGGTCACAGTGACCTTGAGCTGTAAGGTCACAGTGACAATGAGCTGAAACATTGTTTTTGCTTAATAACTGTAGAATGCTTTGGCCATGGAAGTTAATACTTGGTGTGCAGGTTGGTCACCACCAGTAGATGATCCCTATTGATTTTGAGGTCACTAGGTTAAAGGTCAAGGTCATGGTAACCTTCAGCTGAAAAATGGTTTCCTCTCAATAACTAAAGAATGCTTATATTGAGGAACTTCATACCTGGTGTGCAGGTTGGTCCTAACCTGTAAATGACCTTTATTGAATTTGTTTGATTTTGAAGTCACAAGGTCAAATGTTGAAGGTCACGGTAACCTTCAGCTGAAAAATGTATTTTACTCAATAACTCAAGAACGCTTATAACCAGGAACTTCATACTTGGTGTGCAGCTTGGTCCTAACCTGTAGATGACCCCTATTGATTTTGATGTAAGTAGGTCAAGGTCACGGTGACCTTTGGCTGAAAAATGGTTTCCGCTCAATAACTGAAGATTGCTTGGGCCCAGGAACTTCATACTTGGTGTGCAGGTTGGTCACCAGCAGCAAATGACCCCTATTGATTTTGAGGTCACTAGGTCAAAGACCAAGGTCATGGTAACCCTCAGCTGAAAAATGGTTTTCGCTCAATAACTGAGGATTGTCACTGTTGCTTCATCTCCAGTCCAAAACTAAAAAAATCATCTCCATCATTTCTTTTCCTCCCCTACGACCACACACATGGGGAGACAAGCGCTTTTTCAAAAAAGCAATCTCTAGTTATATGTTGTGATCGGTGAATAATTCCCCGCGAACTGCCGTTAGCCCCTTGCTTGCAGCACGATCAGTTATTTACATCAATTACGACCGACCTAAGCAAAGAAAACAAAAATCATTATCAGGTTAAGCTTATATTTAACTTTAAAATATAGCCAAGATTTTACATCCATGAAATTATGATGACGGGTACAACAAATAATCAACTTGCCCTTCATAAAGTACTTCAAATAAAGCAATTCCATAATTCATGGAACTACATTTGTGACGAGTCAAACTAACGTTTCCTATAATTTCTGTCGTTTTCCTTTTGGTTCATTTAGTTAAACTTATTTATTTTACATCGATTGTGAAACAAAAACAAGCTTTCAGCATATATTAATCATGCTCGATGTCTGCTTCCTGGAGACTTAACCAGTACTCGCGCCGTTTGTGTGAAAAAATCCCAAAGTCAGGACCCGCTCATCACGGGACTCGAACTAGGGACCTTTGATACAAGAGGCCGATACTCTACCTCTGCACCACTAATAGAATGACGTCATATTACAGGAATTTGGATTTATAACTTCCGGAAAGTCAAAAAAACCTTACGAGTTGTTATTTGAACTATTTTTAGAAATAGACGACAAGTGTTATTAAACAGAAATTATTGCAAATAAAATTACTTGTGCTCGTTCCTTTATCGAGTACGTATTTTCATATTTAATTATTTTCTCTAGTTTTTTTTGTTTCGATATTTTCTTTTCATCCAATCAAAACGTAGCACTGTAGCAGAATCGTGACTGCATCGAAAAATCCGTTCTGGACACAATTTTTGGAAAGACGGTATAGCAAAATTTTGCAAGGTTCATACACATTACCTATTGACGGGAAACATCGCCGGCTTTGCCGTCAATTTGTTTACCCGTATTACTGGTCCATTTATCCCAACACCAGGACTTAGTCTGTCGTAACACTAACCCCACAACCCTGATTGCCAAGTAGGGAAAGCCATTACTACACTATTTTAAGTCTTGAATGACCCGGCCGGAGATTGAACACACACACTGAATCGGAGTCATATAATTCAGCAGCCATGTTCCAAGGAGACCATCTTTAAACCCTTTCAAACTTGAAGCAAATGTGCAGCAGACGACTTTGAACACGTCGACTCCAAAAAAGGGAAAATCTATTATTGCAGGTATAATTACTGAAAAAAGTTTTATGCAATTTCTACTTTTGTCGCAATGTTTTCAAAAGATGTCTGCTACAGGTGGGAAAGGGTTAAAGAATAATAACCGTGGACCCTAGGGATTAAAAAATGTTGCACTTAAAATGCAGACACTTGCACAGGACAGTGATAACCCTTTCCCTCATATAGACGCTTTCTAACGCCTCTGCAGCAGACAGCTTTTTGAAAACATAGTGACAAAAGAAGAAATTGCACAAAACGTGCAATTTCTTCTTTTGCCACAATGTTTTCCACTTTTAGTCATAGGTTATCCATTCAATTATGGAGATTTTCTATGTTTTGACAAAATACGTTCAAAGTCGTCTGCTGCAGAATTGTCGTATGAGGGAAAGGGTTAACCCTTTCGAACATACAATTCATCTGCAGCAGATGACTTTGAAAAGCTCTTTTTAATGTAGGTATAATTATTGCAAAAAGTTGAAAATATTGTGGTAAATGGAACATCTGCTTATTTTAAGCAATTTCTCCTTTTGCCATAATGTTTTGCAGAAGTGTCTATATGTGGGAAAAGGTTAAGTAACATTGATGAATATATTAATCTTGTTTCAGTCCGTTTACATTCTCGGGTCAGCAATACCTGGCTTCATGGCCCTTAAAGTGTTAAGATCAACTGAGTTAAAGGTGATCTTTTCTGATCACTCTCTGTCTGACGTTAACTTAACGACATTTCTTCCTAAATCACTGGACCAATATCACCAAAACTTCACCTCTTTCAAAAGTGTTCTAAAAGTAAACTTCTATGAAGTACTGTGGTTGCATCAGAGAGGGGGTGGAAAACTTTAAAAATCCTTCTCTGAATCCAAGATTGTTTGGCAGAAATGTTACTCTTGTGACACTCTATCAAAATTGTCCTTGCTCTTATTGATTGGTTGTAAAACTTCAGAAAAGGGGCGAAATGACTTCGTAGAAATGTGCACTTTATGATCAACTACATAATTTGTTGAAGCCATATTAGTTCAAAAACATATCCACTAAGCTGCATCTGAGTAGGGGGTAAAATTAACTGTGAGCTTCACACATCATCTCTGAAACTACTGGACCAATATCAACACAACTTCAGAGGAATGTTCCTTTGGCGGCTCCACATTGTTTGCCTTTTTGGACCTTGATCCGCATTGTTAGCCTTTTTGGACATTGATCCGCATTGTTTGCCTTTTTGGACCTTGATCCGCATTGTTTGCCTTTTTGTACCTTGATCCGCATTGTTTGCCTTTTTGTACCTTGATCCACATTGTTTGCCTTTTTGTACATTGATCCGCATTGTTTGCCTTTTTGGACCTTGATCCGCATTGTTTGCCTTTTTGTACCTTGATCCACATTGTTTGCCTTTTTGGACCTTGATCCGCATTGTTTGCCTTTTTGTACCTTGATCCGCATTGTTTGCCTTTTTGGACCTTGATCCACATTGTTTGCCTTTTTGGACCTTGATACGCATTGTTTGCCTTTTTGGACCTTGATCCGCATTGTTTGCCTTTTTGGACCTTGACCTGCATTGTTTGCCTTTATCATTAACTAAATTGTCAAATAGAATGGTTTGCTTTCAACATTATTTCAGTTATATCACAGTGAAAGCTCATGTTCGCTGGGTAAACAAACCAGTACTAGGCTAGAAAATGTGCTTTGCCCAAGGGCACTCCACCATGACCGTAGTGCCGCGACTGGGGATCGAACCCGGGACACCAGGTTTCAAATCTCCGACGCTAACCACTCGACCACGGCGGATTCTCAAATAGAATGGCTATGCTTCATCCACTATCCTCAAAGCTATCTTATGTATATGGTTGGTTTCCTGATGCTCTCTTATTTATGAATCCTCTTATCCCTTTCCCACATGCAACAAATATGCAGCAGACATAAAGGAGAGTTTGATTGTTAAATAGAGTTGAAAACATTGTTGCAAAAGGAGAAATTGCTCATTGTGAGCAATTTCTCCTTTCGCCGCATTGTTTTTTCGAAGGTTGTGGGAAAGGGTTAAACTTGCAAGAAACCTGCAGCGAACATCTAGGCAATACTATGGAATATCTCTTGAACGTTTTGGCAAAAACAATATGTAAATTTATGAAAATATGATATAATAATTGTTAACATTGTGGTAAAAGATCATCTCCTTTTGCCATAATATTTATGAGTCTGCTGCAGCTGTGTCTACAAATGGGAAAGGGTTAACCCTTACCCTCATACGACAACTCTGCAGCAGACAACTTTGAACATATTTTGTCAAAAAATAGAAAATCTCTATAATTGAATGGATTTATGACTAAAAGTGGAAAACATTGTGGCAAAAGGAAAAATTGCTCGTTTTTTCAAAACGCCGTCTGCTGCAGAGGCGTCAGAAAGCGTCTATATGAGGGAAAGGATTAAAGTAATTACATCATTCACGTTTGACAAGTTCATTTACTGTGATCCTTTCCCTAATTAACCCTTTCCCACGTATAGCAAATATGTAGCCGGCGACTTTGAAAACAATTACATCCATTTATATAAATATAAAAGTAATATAATTGAATTGAATTGAAAACATGGTGACAAAAGGAGAAATTGCTTATTTTGAGCAATTTCTTCTTTTTGTCGCTATGTTTTCAAAAAGCTGTCTGCTGCAGAGGCGTCTATATGAGGGAAAGGGTTAAAAAAATCCTCATCAATTTTTCCTTATAGTATCGACTTTGTTTTACTGTCTTCAATTTCATTCCCGATAGTCCATTCATAGTCAGCCTTCAACAAGTTTCTCTTTAACCCTTTCCCACATAGAACAAATCTGCTGCAGATGACTTTGAAAACAACTTAGCAAAAATATGGGAAATCTCTATAAATAAAAAATTGATAACATTGTGGTAAAAGGTCATATTGCTAATTATGAGTAATTTCTCCTTTTGTCACAGTGTTTTCAAAAGTCGTCTGCAGCAGAGGTGTCAAAAAGCTTCTATATGTGGGAAAGGGTTAATATCTATCCGAAAAAAGTTGGCCAAATGTGTTGCAAATCCTTGATAGCACCATGTCAAGGTCCTCGTCTAACTTCAGGAAAAAAAACACCATTTATTTGTTTCTTTATAATGTTATCCATCAATCTAAAATAAACTTGCATTGTTTCCTTTCGTATGTTTTAAGTTTTGGAAAAGTCTACTGTGACACATCATGTTATGGCTTCGTTAATTAAATCATGTGACAACTAATCCCTTTCCCTCGTACGACAATTCTGCAGCAGACGACTTTGAAAATATTTTGTCAAAAAATAGAAAATCTCTATAATTGACTGGATAACCTATTGACTAAAAGTGGAAAACATTGTGGCAAAAGGAGAAATTACTCGTTTTGAGCAATTTCTTCTTTTATCACTATGTTTTCAAAAAGCCGTCTGCTGCAGAGGCATCAGAAAGCGTCTTTATGAGGCAAAGGGTTAATCCTTTCTCACATACATCACAATTCTGCAGCAGATGTCTCAGAAAACATCTAGGCAAAATCATGGTGAATCACTTAATAATAAGTATGATTAAATTGAAAAGGATTTGTAAACATTGTGGTAAAAGGAGATATTGCTCGTTATGAACAATTTCTCCTTCAGCGAGGTGTTTTGAAATAGTAATGTCTGCTTGTTGGAAAATGTTAAGTTTATCATGAAAGGTGAAGGTTTATCCCTTTTCCACATATAGATGCTTCTGCAGCAGACGACATTTGAAATCATTATGGCAAATGGAGAAATTGCTCATAACGAGCAATTTCTCCATTTGCCACAATGATTTCAAATCTATTCAATAATATTAACTATCATTTAAAGAGATTTTGTGTATGTTGGACTTGGTAATTTGAAAGTCGTCTGCTGCAAATTTATTGTATGTGGGAAAGGGTTAATAAGTCGTCCACCTGGCCATTGAGTAAAATTGAATGATTTGACGCAGAAAAATAGTTGAAGGCATTGCTCAAGACCACTCTGTTCATAATGCATCAAAGTGAACCTGGACAATTTGGAAGTTTCCCACATGTAGAAGCCTCTGCAGCAGACGAAGTTTGAAAACTTTGTGGCAAAAGCAGAAATGATGAGCAATTTCTTCTTTTGGCACAATGTTTTCAACTCTTTTTAATAATCATACTTACATTAACCCTTTCTCTCAAACGACAATTCTGAAGCAGACGACTTTGAACATATTTTGTCAAAAAATAGAAAATCTCTATAATGGAATGTTCAACCTATGACTAAAAGTGGGAAACATTATGGCAAAAGGAGAAATTGCTCCTTTTGTCACAATGTTTTCAAAAAGCCGTCTGCTGCAGAAAGCAAAATCGTCTATATGAGGATGTTTATAACCCTTTTACCACCTATAGACGCATCTGCAGTAGACGACTTTTGAAAACATCGTGAAAAAAGGAGAAATTGCTCATTTTGAGCAATTTCTCCTTTTGCCATAATGTTTTCAACTTTTTCAAATTAAAATTATACAATTATAGAGATTTTCCATATTCATTTAGTAGACACGTTCAAAGTCGTCTACTGCAAATTTGCTGTATGGGGGAAAGGGTTGAAGTTATCTTCTGCAGACTTATTGTATGTGTTTACCTTAGCTTTCTCACACCAGTACTCCACACAACATACCTTCCAAGCAACTGGCCGCTTTTCCACATAGACTGTTAGCCCATTGGTAAAAGACAAATTATGCTTGTAACAGTGATTTTTGTCAAACGTCGTAAAGACTGTTAGCCGAACTGGGATTCAAACTCACATCCCCTGGATTCACAGCCCTCTTCGCTACTAACTGAGCTACCGGGGATCGGCCCTTGTTGTATGTGGGAAAGGGTTAAAACATGGAGAAAAGCAGAAGTGGCTGGTTATGAGAACCTTATTCTCTTACTTTATGTTTCATAAAATATTGTAACTTAAGGAGTGTGGTGAATATACCTTTAGTGTGCAGAGCATAAGGCAACATCTAAATGTTTTGATCTCTATTTAAATTATTTTGTTTCTATAATATTTCAGAGGGCTTTACTTCACTGTAATAAGAATTGCTGTCGCAGTGTTAAATGTTGTCTGTTACAGGGGAAGGGTTTTAATTGATAATGACAATAATTTAAAAAAAAAAAAAGATTATGTCATCAGTCTGTCAGTTGACGGGTGAATCACAAATAATTTTCTAATGATGACATCAAAATTCATGTAATATACGTCCTTGGGGCATTTAAATAGTCGTCTACATTTCAATTAAGAGCTGAAACAGAAGTACTGGTGGAAAAATGCTTGGATTTACTTTTGTGTTTAATATATTGGCACTGTTTATTCTACTAGAATGTAGCTATGGAATACCAGAATGTAAGTTTGGGACTTTATTCTTTTGTAAATGGTCCGTAACGGTCCTATAGGGTCTCATGGTTTTATTTCCTGTTTAATTTTTAACTAATGCATGCTGAAAAATATCATATTTAATAAGAAAACCAATTTGAATATTTAAAATATTATTTTGACAAAAGGAAAGAGCAATTTCTCCTTTAACCACAATGTTTTCAACTCGATTCAATTATTTTACTTTTATTAAAAGAGATTTTCCATTTCTCAACCAAGGTGTTTTCAAAGTCATCTGTTTCAGATTCGTTGTATGTGGGAAAGGGTTAAAATTTCTTTTTTTATGCCTTTGTAACAAACAACTTTTGAAAACATTGATTGAAAAGGAGAAAATAACCTTTGAGAAGTTAATGATTTTCCAAGATTATTTTTCGACTGCATCAAATCTGTACTAATTTTTTTTATTTTCAACGCACTACAAGTCAACTGGTAAACAGTTATAAGCTGATTTTATAAATTCTACAGAATGACAAATATATTCATGTACAATGTATTATATTTTAATTTTTCATCAATGAATTCCTTCCCTTTAATCATAATGGGAAGAGGAGAAAGTACTCAAAACAAGTGCTTTCTCCTTTTTCCACATGATTTCTGTATTCCTGTTTTTCCGGATGTTACAATTTTTCTTAACCCTTTCCCTCATATAAACGCTTAATTACACCTCTGCAGCAGACTACTTTTTGAAAACATAGTGACAAAAGAAGAAATTGCTCAAAATGAGCAATTTCTCCTTTTGCCACAATGTTTTCCACTTTCGGTCATAGGTTATCCATTCAATTATAGAGATTTTCCATACTTTGAAAAAATATGTTCGAAGTCGTCTGCTGCAGAATTGTCGTATGAGGGAAAGGGTTAAGATATCTGTTCACTCAAATAATTAGTTAATGAGCCTAATGTGAGACAAGTTTAACCCTTTCCTACTTGCCGACGCATCTACAACAGACAACTTTTGAAAACATTGTGGGGAAAAGGTAAAATGTGAGACAAGTTCAACCCTTTCCTACTTGCCGACGCATCTACAACAGACAACTTTTGAAAACATTGTGGGGAAAAGGTAAAATGTGAGACAAGTTCAACCCTTTCCTACTTGCTGACGCATCTACAACAGACAACTTTTGAAAACATTGTGGGGAAAAGGTAAAATGTGAGACAAGTTCAACCCTTTCCTACTTGCTGACGCATCTACAACAGACAACTTTTGAAAACAGTGTGGGGAAAAGGTAAAATGTGAGACAGGTTTAACCCTTTCCGGCTTGCAGACTCATCTACAACAGACAACTTTTGAAAACATTGTGGGGAAAAGGTAAAATGTGAGACAGGTTTAACCCTTTCCGGCTTGCAGACTCATCTACAACAGACAACTTTTGAAAACATTGTGGGGAAAAAGGGGAAATTGCTCATAATGAGCTAATGAGCAATTTCACCTTTTGCTATAATGTTTTAAACTATTTAACAATAATTAAATTTTCATTTATAGTAAATGTTCTATATTTGTGACTAGATACTTCCAATGCAGAATTATCATAAGTGCTGTCTAATAATGTCTAAATCATCCTAAGGAAAACATGAAAATCATAACAAATAAGTATATTTTGAGATGGAGTAAAAAGCACTGAAAATATCAGAAATGGCTCATCATGAGTAATTAGTCCTTTTGTGTCGTCTTCTTGGTAGTGTGACACCTAGGTATCACTTCTCAATCATCTGTCTGTCCCTCCATCTTATTAGCAGGAGGGACATCATACATGTGTTTCTTCAAATAATCTTGTCTCAAAAGTCTTATATATCGGGAATAGGTAAATTATATTTGTAATATATCTGTATTCAGACTATGTAGAAGATCATTGCAGCCAGACTTTGGCTCTTGATTATGGGAGTGTAGAGGCTGTCCAGTTAAAGCTTTCGAAAGCCAAGAAATATCCGGATGGAATGCAGTGCACTATGCGGATACAAGCGCCACCTGGCAAGAAGCTCCACCTGCATATCCAGCGTTTCGATGTGAAAGGTCTGCCTGATTTGATGTGTCAGAGTGGGGATTACGTGCAGCTGTTGGACGGACCCAACGGACAATCCAATGTGCTACAAGGTAAGAGCAAACTCTCTCCAAGAATAACCCCTTCCCACATTCAGCAAATCTGCAGCAGACAACTTTTAATAATATCTAGGCAATTATGTAAAATTATCTTTTTAATAGGAAATGTTGATTTTTTTTTTTTAAAGAGTTTCCACGTTGTTTCAAATTAAGTCATCTGATGCATCAGAAAGTGTCTGTATGAGGGAAAGAGTTAAAAATAACTGTTGAGTTGAAAAAATCTCTAAAAGTAAAATTGAGTTGAAAACAATGAAGCAAAAGGAAAAAAATGCTCATTATGAGCAAACCTCTCCCATTGCCAAAATTAATTTTTATATTGTATGCTAGAAATGTGTCTGGGATTAACCCTTTCCCACATACAGACACCTCTGCAGCAGACATCATTTTAAAACATTGCGACAAAAGAAAAAATTGGGTCAATACAAACAATTTCTTTTCTCCTTTTGCCACAATATTTTCAACTTTATTCTGTAATAATTCCTTCATTTTTTAAATATTGTCCATGTTTTGGCAAATAAGTTGTCCAAGTGGTTTGCTGCAGAAATGTTGTATGTGGAAAAGGGTTAAGTGGTTCCTGATATGCTATTTTCAGAGCTGTCTGCTTTGAAAAGATTACTGAAATGGGTAGATTATTTTGATGTAAAGTAGTTGGAAAAGTAGAAATTGCTCGATTTGTTATGGTTAAGTTGTCCCTATCAGGGAAACCATGAAATCTTAAGAAGTAAAGTATAATTACTTCTTTTAATGTTTTCAAAAGTGTAACCCCAAAACCACGCTTCTCATTGCCACTTGCAAACAGATTTCTATGCAGCTGCAGCAGACAACTTATAAAAAACATTGTTGCAAAAGGAGGTATAAACCATAGTTCACAAGTTTGCCTTATGTGGAAAACATTGTGGCAAAAGGAGAAATTGCACGTTTTGTGCAATTTCTTCTTTTGTCACAATGTTTTCAAAAGCTTTCAATAACTATACTTGCATTAATAGATTTTTGCCTAGATGTTTTCAAACTTAAGTAATCTCGTCAAAATCCTTAAAAAGATATATATAGAAATGAAAGTAAATCTGTTGATCTTTTTGAGCAATTTCTGCTTTTGTCATATTGTTTACAAAAGTTTTTTTGCTGCAGATGCAGATGCATCAAAATGTGTCTGCAAGTGCGTCATTCTTAAGGTTGATTTCTTAAATAAAAACTTATTTTTAGCGACGTTCCAGGAAAAACCAACTTTGGGGCATCTGTTTACTGATTACATGTAGTAACTTAATGTTTGAAGGGATCATATAGGATCAAATAGTATTGAGGCACTGTAAGATCTTTATCAAAATGTGTCATGAATACACTATGGTTTGTTTTCTTAACCCTTTCCCACATACAACACATCTGCAACAGACGGCATTGAAAACATTTACTCAAGATCTGGCAAATCTCATAAAATGAATGTATAATTACTGAACAAAACGTTGAAAACATTGTGGCAAAAGGAGAAATTGCTGTTTTCAAAAGTTGTCTGCTGCAGATGCATCAAAATGCGTCTATAGTTTGGAAAGGGTTAAATTATATGAGCCCGTCCATGGGAAAAAGTGTTTTTTTAACAGTGTAGAGCCAGATCTGCGTGTGCATCCAAGATCTTCTCACATCACTCATGTAAGCTTTTAAGATGATCTTCACTTACACTGTTCTGAAATGCCAACATGTACATCTTCTCATGCGCTGAAAGAGTCAACCATAGTCGAATGGTTTGCGTCTGGGATTTGGAACTAAGAGTTTCAGGGTTAATCCCCAGTCATGTTGGAGTGTTCTTGGGCGAGACACATTTCCTAGCGTAGTTCTGGCTTTTTTTTACCCAGTAATCATGTGTTGTTGTGGTTAACTGAAATAAAGTTGAAAACAGTGTTAAGCCCTCGTAACTCATACTCTGGTGTAATCTGTTTTGTATGTTTCTAGGTTTACCCAACCGGTTGTGTGGTCCCCCGGATAGGAAGAGGTTCGTCACGTCAAACAGGTATCTAGTGATAAGGTTCATGAGTGATAGGGACATGGTATCTGGCAGAGGTCTCCAGATGATACTTACCGCATTTAATGAAGGTAAGTATGGACTGTAGTTTTATGGACTGGAATAATTCCATTAACTTAAACCCCTTTCCCTCATACAACAATTCTGCAGCAGACGACTTTGAACAGGTTTTGTCAAAAAATTGAAAATCTCTATAATTGAATGGATAACCTATGACTAAAAGTGGAAAACATTGTGTCAAAAGGAGAAATTGCTCGTTTTGAGCAATTTCTTCTTTTGTCACTATGTTTTCAAAAATCTGTCTGCTGCAGAGGCGTCAGAAAGCGTCTATATGAGGGAAAGGGTTAACTTAAACCCCTCTTCCCATTTACAACAAATCTACTGCAGGCGACTTTGCAATTAACTTTTTTATAAATTAAAGTATTGTTATAGAATAGAGATGAAAACTTGTGGCAAAAGGAGAAAAATCCCCAATAAGAGCCATTTCTTTTTTTGCCACACTGTTTTCAAAAGTCCTTTCCTGCAGATGAATCTATTAAGCTATATATTAACTCTCTAAATTAATGTGCCCAAAGTCTTTCACACATTTGAATTGCAAATAACTTGCTAATTTACAAAAAAAATAGGTCAAAATGAAAGTGGGATTTTGATTAAAGGTAAAAAAAAATTGACAATTTATTTTGTTTTTTCCAATCACCATAAGCATCAGGGACAGATCGTAAAGAATCAAAGCGCTGAAAGCGCTGATGGTATAGGGGGCATATGTAAATTGAAAACATATGGCATAGATCATATGGACAAACATTGTTGAAACAATGAAACAATGACCTTTAAACAAACCAAACCAAAAATGTTTGAAGCAACACATATTGCCTGCCAATAACATATACCTCATTTGTCAAAGTTTTACCCTTTTCTTGTATAAACAAAATATCGAAGGACAAAAGATTGACAAAAAAAACCCGAGCAGCTACCCTTAATTAAAATATTTCTAGTTCAGAAATCACTAAAGATCCACAATGTATATTGTAATCATGCTGATAAATGAAAGACGATCGAAAGCATGATAGAGTTATGTTTCTTTTGCACTGCACAATTGCAGCTCTGAGTTTCCTATACACCAAGTCTTAAATTGATATATTGGACATATATTGAGACAATAATCGAAGAAATGAAAAAATTGAGTTTACACCTAAAAAACAGATTAGATTTGACGAAGTACAAATCTTGGGGAAGCACTCATTAACGAAAAAGGGAATTTCACGGAACGCATGTGTTGCATATAATAAGGGAGAACATTGAAAGACACAAATATACACACTCCAAACGCAGCATGCTTAATTTATGGTAATGGTGCACTGCAAATCTGTAGGTCATAAGTTACATACAAACCAAGTTTGAAATTGATACAATGAAAGTTAATTGAGACAATCGCTGAACTAAATAAGGAAAAATGGAGATAACTGAAAAAACAGACCAGAGTTATGTACCTAGTACTTTGCCGTTCTCCTGATCACACGGGTATAATTGTGACCACTTTGAAATAAATCTGCCATACAGAAACAACGTGTTAACCAATACATGCAATCCATGACGGACGGACGAATGCACATTCAGGCAGACAGCCGGCCGGACGCCGGATTATACCTCCAAGCTTTACAGACGGAGACAACTCAAGTATTGATTACAGAAGACTGGTTCGATGCGTCAAAACACGTCAGCTTAGATTATGGTATTTGTAAAGTATTTGCAATTTAATTGTATCTCCGAAACGGGACCGGACCGTCAAGGTTAATTTTCAAAAACCTATTTAGACTACATTTCTAGTTTATTTGTCAACAGATACATCTAGGACTATATTACACGTTGATGAACGTTGAGTCTTAAATTAACGCAAATGCATATATACATTATAATTTTAGTCCCAAAATCGCTAGAAGCTTCTCAATAATAAAATAAATAATGACCTTGCGGTTATAACTCGGATGTGTTGACAAATTTGGCCAAATTTCTTTCCGACGTTTGACAAAAGTCAATGCGACATGCGTCATTCGTCTTTCACCAATGGCTAAGTCTATGTGGAAACGCAGCCAGTTGCTTGGGAAGATTGTTGTGAGGAGTACTGGTTTGAGAAAACCAGGAAATACATTTGTAGGTGAACTGGCCGCCGTGATATGACTGAAGAAATGTTAAAAACGGCGTTAAATCCCAATCAATCAATGTTGAAATTAACTTATCTATAATTTGTAGATTTAATTTCTATTTCCTAGTAGGGTCTACATACAGCGACACATGAGAATATTCAACACAAAACGCGACCTGTTTTACCAACAATTCCCCAGTAGCGGTGAGACCGTTTGTAACATTATTTCATGGCATGTATACACAGTAGGACCTCTCTCTTTGGACGAATTATGTTGTAACAAGTTTGTTTACAGTATTCCTTAACCTTGACCACATAGACTAAATATACAGCAAACAACATTGAACTAAGGCATAACTATTGACCTGAATTAATAAAAGTATGATTTTGAATAGTGATGAAAACATTGTGGAAAAAGACAAACTTGTTGATTATCATTCATCTGTTAAGGTTAGTCAAATGTGTCTAAAAGGGGCAAAGGTTAAAATAATAACTGTAGACAAATGTTTTCGTTATCTAGGTTATAGAAACAAATTGATTCATGTTTCAAAGCATTGTTTGAAAAGGAGGAATTGCTCATTGTCAGCAATTGCTCCGTTTGCAAATATACTTTCAACATTTGTTTGTAACTAAGTAGCTATAACGGGAACGGTTCAACCCTTTCCCGATTACAGTCGCTTTTTGACGCATGTACAGCAGACGGCTGCAGAATTGTTTATCATGACCCATTTCCTCTTTTTCCACAAAGGTTTCAACTATATATTTTTCCACTTGATGTAAGGCAAAATTGCTCGTAATCATTCATCTCTAGCATGTTATTCAAAATGTGTCCGGAAGGGAGAAAGAGGGAAAGAACGTCCATAGTAAAACGTTTAAATATGAAAAGAATTAATTTGAAACGTGTTTGAAAGCATTGTGTGAAAAGGAGGAATTGCTCATTGTCAGCAATAGCTCCATTTTCAACAATATTTTTTAAATATTCGAACTGTTATAGTATCACGGAAAGGGTTCCGCTTCCATGGGAAGGATGTAACCATTTTCCGCCTACAGACGCTTACAGACGCATGTGCAGCAGACGACAATCGAAAACATTGTGACAAAAGGGGAAATTGCTTTTCGTAGGCAATTTCTACTTTTGCCACAATGGTTTCAACTCCTTTCAATAATTGTATTTACAGTGCTTTGCACATTTCTCTATAAGTCGACTGTTGTAAACTAATGGGGTCACAGAACGGTCGACGTTACCTCACACTACTGACATTGAGGTCAACCATAGTTCAGAGTGAGTTTCATTCATAGAAACTATTTTGTCTCATAAATTTATGCAAGCGGAGGGTTTTGTGATTCGGTCGAACCAATGAAATCGTTGAAAAGGCAGATTATAACCAATCAAAACTCGATTGTGGTGTAGGTATACACATGTGGACTGCGGTTGCAGCTTTAATCCGACTTTTCGAAAGCAGCTTCGCTATGAGATAGTGGCGAAACGCCCCTATCCCAAAAACCATTTAAGTGTGAAGTCCTTAACCCTTTTCCACATACTGACGTATTTTTTGAAGCATTTGCGGCAGACCACTTTTGAAAACATTGTGACAGAAGGACAAATTGCTCCTTTTTGAGGAATTTATCCCTTTGTCACATTGTTTTTAACTCTATTCAATACTTGATATTTTATTTATAAACATTTATGGTATTTTTGCTTGCAACTGTTTAAAGTCTTCTGCTGCAAGTTTGTTGCATGTGGGAAAGGGTTAACTTCTATCAGATATGGTTTAACCCTTTCCCACATATAGACGCTTTCTGACGCCTTTGCAGCAGACAGCTTTTTGAAAACATGGTGACAAAAGAAGAAATTGCTTAAAACGAGAATAAACATTTTATCCATCTTGCTGATACATTTTGACGGACAGCAGACATTTTTGGAAAGGTGACTGAAGAAGAAATTTGCTCATAATGAACACTTGTTTCAATTGTGCCTGTCGCAAAATTGTTTAACCCTTTCCCTCATATAGACACTTTCTGACGCCTCTGCAGCAGACGGCTTTTTGAAAACATAGTGACAAAAGAAGAAATTGCTCAAAACGAGCAATTTCTCCACAATGTTTTCCACTTTTAGTCACAGGTTATCCCTTCAATTAAGGAGATTTTCTATCTGTTGACAAAATATGTTCAAAGTCGTCTGCTGCAGAATTGTTGTATGAGGGAAAGGGTTAATGTGGGAAAAGTATAAGTATCATTAAAATTGGAATGTCCTAGTTTTTCGTTTCTAACATAACATTTAGTACTAATATTTCTTTCAGGGCCCTGCACTGGTGAACAATTCAGTTGTAAAGACTCGGGTCGGTGTATCCAAAAATCACTGACTTGTGATGGAATAAGCAGCTGCGATGACCGATCAGACGAGGCCTTGCCGATGTGCTTTTCTACAGCCGCCTTAGGGGGAATGGCTGTTGGGTGTGGAATTATCTTGATTGCAATAATCATCATAATCGTACTGGCATGCTTGAGACACAGGAAGAAGAAGAGAGATCGGACAATCAAGGCAAGCAGTTAAGGGCATATATACATAAATGTACTGTTACTTTAGCTTTATTATCTTCACGCTTTAGACAAAACTCCTAATTTCGAAGTTAATTGATTGATTGATTAGGATTTTACGCGTTTTTTCAAAAAGATTTCAGTCATATCACGGAGGCCAGTTCACCTACACATATGTGTCTCATGGCTTTCTCACACCAGTACTCCACACAAAATACTTTCCAAGCAACTGGCTGCTTCTTCACATAGACTGTTAGCCAATAAGTGGGAGACGAATAATGACTTTTGTCAAACATCAGAAAGAATGTAAGCCGAGCTGGGGTTCAAACTCACAACCCCTGGATTGACAGTCCTTGTCGACTGAGCTACCAGTGCTTACTTTCAAAGACATTTTAGTTAAAAAATAATTGGTAATGATATTAGTTTCTTGAAAATGATCCAGTTAACCCTTTTCCTCATATAGCAGCAGATGGCTTTTTGAAAACAAAGTGACAAAAGAAGAAATTGATCAAAACGAGCAATTTCTCCTTTTGCCACAATGTTTTCCACTTTAAGTCATAGGTTATCCATTCAATTATAAAGATTTTTCATTTTTTGACAAAATATGTTCAAAGTCGTCTGCTGCAGAATTGTCATATGAGGGAAATGGTTAATGCAAAAGGAAAATCAATTTAAAGGTGAAACGTTATATTGTACTATACCCTTTCCCGCATATGACAAATCATTAAAAGACAATTGTGAAATCATATGAGAGAAAAAATCTCTATATAATTTGAAGTGTAATTATTAGATAAAGTTAAAAATATTGTGACAAAAGAATAAATTGCTCATCATGAGCAATTTATATTTTTTTCCACAATGTTTTCAAAAGTGAATGTGAAAATGTAGGTGGCTATGTTTTTTAACCAATCAATATTGCTTCAATAAATTATGTAGAAAATTACTGAAGGTCTATGTCTACTAGATAAATCTTGAAATCATAAAAGCGTTTTTATAAGAACAAAATTATAAAGCTTTGTCATTTTTCCCCTTTTCTGATGCTGCCATGTTTTTCAACCAATCAATATGGCTTGAACACTGTTTGTAAAGGGTCACCTCATGAATATTTCTAACAAATTATCTTGTATTCAGGTGAGAAGAATTTTTAAGTTTGGGCATTTCTTACCCTTTCTGATGCCGCAGCAACCAAAGGTTTACAAAGAATTTAATTATTTGAATACAATTTAAAGAGGACCACCTAAGGAGAATTCCTATGAAGCTAAAAGTTAAAGGTGCTGAACTCTAGATCGAGATCAAAAATTTGAAATGTTGAAACTTCTGATATTGCTAATATTGCTAATACATGTAGTATACTATTGAAACACCAGGCCAATCTGTCTTCTGATCTGTCTTCACTGTATCAAGAACTTTAGGACAGTTTGTCTATTGAAACACAACGCCAATCTATGTCTTCTGATTTGTCTGCACTGTGTCAGGAACTTAAGACAGTTTGTCTATTGATACACACGGCCAATCTATGTCTCACTGTATCAGGAACTTTAGGACAGTTTGTCTATTGAAACACAAGGCCAATCTATGTCTTCACTGTATCAGGAACGTTAGGACAGTTTGTCTATTGAAACACAAGGCCAATCTATGTCTTCACTGTATCAGGAACTTTAGGACAGTTTGTCTATTGAAACATCAGGCCAATCTATGTCTTCACTGTTCCAGGAACTTTAGGACAGTTTGTCTATTGAAACACAAGGCCAATCTATGTCATCACTGTATCAGGAACTTTAGGACAGTTTGTCTATTGAAACATCAGGCCAATCTATGTCTTCTGATATGTCTTCACTGTACCAGGAACTTTAGGACAGTTTGTATATTGAAACACAAGGCCAATATATGTCTTCTGATCTGTCTTCACTGTATCAGGAACTTTAGGACAGTTTGTCTTAGAATTGAAACACCAGTCCAATCTATGTCTTCTGACCTGTCTTCACTGTACCAGGAACTTGAAGACAGTTTGTCTATTGAAACACAAGGCCAATCTATGTCTTCATTGTATCAGGAATTTTAGGACAGTTTGTCTTTTGAAACACAAGGCCAATCTATGTCTTCTGATATGTCTTCACTGTATCAGGAACTTTAGGACAGTTTGTCTTTTGAAATACCAGGCCAATCTATGTCTTCTGATCTGTCTTCACTGTACCAGGAACTTTAGGACAGTTTGTCTATTGAAACACAAGGCCAATCTATGTCTTCACTGTATCAGGAACTTTAGGACAGTTTGTCTATTGAAACACAAGGCCAATCTATGTCTTCTGATCTGTCTTCACTGTATCAGGAACTTTAGGACAGTTTGTATATTGAAACACAAGGCCAATCTATGTCTTCTGATCTGTCTTCACTGTATCAGGAACTTTAGGACAGTTTGTCTATTGAAACACAAGGCCAATCTATGTCTTCTGATCTGTCTTCACTGTATCAGGAACTTTAGGACAGTTTGTCTATTGAAACACAAGGCCAATCTATGTCTTCTGATCTGTCTTCACTGTATCAGGAACTTTAGGACAGTTTGTCTATGAAACACAAAGCCAATCTATGTCTTCTGATCTGTTTTCATGTCTCAGGAACTTTAGGACAGTTTGTCTATTGAAACACCAGGTCAATTTATGCCTTCTGATCTGTCGTCACTGTATCATGAACTTTAGGACGTTTAGTCTTTTGAAACACAAGGCCAATTTATGCCTTCTGATCCGTCTTCACTGTATCAGGAACTTAGGACAGTTTGTCTATTGAAACACAAGGCCAATTTATGCCTTCTCATCTGTCGTCACTGTATTAGGAACTAAATATGTAAAGAACTGATATTACCTCAGGAAGATGTGTGCAGGGAATGATTGATTGATTGAGGTTAATGCTTTTTTTAAAAAGAAAAAGGACATCTAGTTCACATTTCCTGGTTTTCTCACACCAGTACTCCACACAACAATCTTTCAAAGCAATTGGCTGCTTTTCCACCACATAGACTGTTAGCCCTTTGGTGGAATACGATGGACACTTGCACACATTGACTTTTATAAAACATCGGAAAGCATGTTGGCCGAACTAGAGTTCAAACTTACAACCACTGGATTGACAGCCCGCGTCGCTAGCGGGGTTGGGCGGCTTACGCAGGGAAGCACTCAGATCAGAATCATCATTAATCCCTTACCTCTGAACTAATCGGAATAAGACATCAGGTTTAAAATCTCTAAATAGAGTTGAAAACATTGTTGTCGTGATGAGCAATTTCTCCATTTGCCATATAGTACGAGAAAGCCAGGAAATGCATGTGTAGGTGAACATTTTACCTTTTCCCCACAATGATTTCAAAAGTTGTCTGTTGTAGATGCGTCGGCAAGCCGGAAAGGGTTAAACCTGTCTCACATTTTACCTTTTCCCCACAATGATTTCAAAAGTTGTTTGTTGTAGATGCGTCGGCAAGTAGGTAAGGGTTAAACCTGTCTCACATTTTACCTTTTCCCCACAATGATTTCAAAAGTTGTCTGTTGTAGATGCGTCGGCAAGTAGGAAAGGGTTAAACTTGTCTCACATTAGGCTCATTAACTAATTATTTGAGTGAACAGATATCTTAACCCTTTCCCTCATACGACAATTTTGCAGCAGACGACTTCGAACATATTTTGTCAAAAAATAGAAAATCTATATAATTTTATGGATAACCTATGACTAAAAGTGGAAAACATTGTGGCAAAAGGAGAAATTACTCATTTTCAAAAAGAAGTCTGCTGCAGAGGCGTCAGAAAGCGTCTATATGAGGAAAAGGGTTAATGAAACAGTGTCTGTATGTGGGACATGGGATAAGATATTTCACATCTTGACTGTTTTGATTTAAATACTCCAAATATGATTTTAAAGAGTCGAAACATAGCAAATAAACATGCAATTGCTCTAAATGAGTAAGTTCTGCATTTCCCACAATGTTTTCAAAAGTCATCTGAATTTTAAGCATCCAATGTTCTCAGAATCTTCATCAGGGAAATGGTAGACTGGTTACCTTTTATGAATTTTTATCTTATGAGGGAAACATCCGAGGAAAATTTAAATAGAAAACGTAATTTTTTTAAAAATCATTTCCCATATACAGACCCTGTAGCAGACAACTTTTGAAAACATTGTGGCAAAAGGAGAAACTGCTCATGATGAGCAGTTTTCTCTTTTGCCACAATAATTTCAACTCTTATTCAATAATCATATTTTCATCTAGAGCAATTTTCTTTATTTTGGATAATTTCAAAGTTGTCTGCTGCAGATGTGTTGTATGTTCTTCTTTTCCCAAAAACAGTGTCATAAATGCTTTTCTGTGTAATGGTTAAATATGGATCAGGGAAAGGGTGAGTTTAACCGTTTCCCTCATATAGACACTTTCTGACGCCTCTGCAGCAGACAGCTATTTGAAAACATAGTGACAAAAGAAGAAATTGCTCAAAACAAGCAATTTCTCCTTTTGCCACATGTTTTCTACTTTTAGTTATAGGTTATCCATTCAATTATAGAGATTTTCTATCTTTTGACAAAATATGTTCAAAGACATCTGCTGCAGAATTGTCGTATGAGGGAAAGGGTTAAAAGCAAAATTAAATAAAAACTAAAAAACCTGAAGATCACTTTACATTGGAAATACGTGTTCATATCTAAAAGACATTTCTATGAATTGTGTTCTATTTTTCAGCTGAATTATGACAGTGAGACAAAGAAAGTTACGAAATCCAAACCCTATTTATCAGCCAATGACAAGTCAACAGGTGTGATCAGGACTGGGCTGTAGTTTACATGCAGCATTAAGGATTTACACTATGCAGACAGCATTTAATGCCTGTGCTGCATAAATAAACATAGAACTTTTGAAAACATATGGGAATAGAAGAGAAATTGCTGAAATTAGCAATATTATTTCCAAATATACTTTATCCTTTCCCACATACGACAAATCCGCAGCAGACGAGTTCAAAAACATCTTAGCAAAAATATAGAAAATACTTACTAATGAAAGTGTAATTATTAAAAAGAGTTTAAAACATTGCGGTGAAAGTGGAAATTACTCAATATAAGTAATTACTCCTTTTGCCAAAATGTTTTCAAAAGTTATCAGCTCGCTGGCATCAAAAGGTGTCTGCAAGAGGGAAAGGGTTAAACCATACTCTAAATGTTACTGTAAATATATTATAACACCATAAACACAAAGTGCACTGTATACTCATTTGTTATTCGACTCATAAGCAGTCAATAGTGATCCCCCTTTGTATGTAGACACTACTAATTATTTCGGAACTCAAAGACAATGAAAAGAAATTGAAATAAACTAAGAGCTAGAATGAGAAGGTGATTGGTGCTATAAATAGAAAGAGAATAAGTATGTTGATGAGAATTTGTCCAACATCAGCTGGATGTCGATTGTATATGCAAGACCTTTGGAAGAGTAGGTTTGTCGATGAAACCTTTTGAAAGCACGAATCCATTATTTATCCGTCTATTTATATAAAAAATATGACATAAAATATTTTCTATTGCTTAACGCCTTCATACTCTGCAGCAACTTTTGAAAATGTTGTGACAAAAGGAGAAATTGCTCGGAATGAGCCTTATGGTTTCAACTTTTTGCAGTAATCATAGTAATCTTCATTTGTGGATATTTTTTGTGTTTTTACCTAGATGTTTTCCAAAATTGTGTGCTGCAGATTTGTTGCATGTGGACAAGGGCTATATGAAGATGTATAATGTATCGCATATACATTCAGGTGATACAGATTACATTTGACAGTTCTGCAAGGGAAATATTTTTTTCATTTTGTGTTCTATCATATTTTAATTCTTATTTATCTTTAGAACTTATTTTTGTTTTGTGCTTGAAATGTGTGTATTCATTTCCAAATAAAAGATCCCAAGGATAATATTATTTTACTTATACGTTCCGTTTGTTTTCTTAACCCTTTACCTCATATGACAAATTTGCAGCAGACGACTTTGAACATATTTTGTCAAAAAATAGAATATCTCCATAATTGAATGGATAACATTTGACAAAAAGTGGAAAACATTGTGGCAAAAGGAGAAATTGCACGTTTTGTGCAATTTCTTCTTTTGTCACTATGTTTTCAAAAAGCTGTATGTTGCAGAGGCATCAGAAAGCGTCTATATGAGGGAAAGGGTTAATCCTTGGCACATGGTTTACATGGCACTCATAAATATTCGTGACGTTTTGTTCTAAATTTAGATTTCGCAGCAAACCGTAAAATACAATGTCCTATTAAAAAAAGGTTGTAAACATTTGTCATAATTAGCTTTGTACGCAGCACATTGAGCTGGAAACACAGTACTTAGTCATGGGTTTGTATCCCTGAAAGGATTGATTAACTTCCTTCCCTATAACTTTTAGTGCTATTTAGCAGCCAATAAATAAATATAGTTATAATGCTCTTACTGCCAATACGGAGTAACAAGAGAAGTGAAATTATGTAATTTTCATTATTCAAGTCCTGGCTGCAAAATCTGACAATATTCCTGGCTATTTGACCTTGCTTTTATACCGCCTAAATGGTGGTGTCATCCTCTGGTGCAGGAAGTTGCGGGTTCAATCCCCAGCACGGTCATACCAAAGACTTGAACATGAGCGCCGCAATCGAACGCCAAAGCTAGTCTGCTTTTTTCTGAATGATTATTTAAGCCAGGGTCATGTTACTTAGTCTAGACATGCAAATTATTCCTAGGAAGATGTGTACCAAGTTTCATTTGAAAATGTTGAACAGATTTGAGTTATGAGGTAAGATAAAAGTTTTGTGAAGACACCAAGGGTATCACAATACATACTTAACTTTTTTTCTTCAAAAAACAGACAAGCTAAAAATGGTAGTAATGGCTTTCTCTTCTGGCGTTCAAGGTGTGGGGTTAGCCTTACGGACTGCTACTGGTAATTTACCCAGGAAACGCTGTGTGATATAACTGAAATATTGTTGAAAGCGATGTAAAGCTACAAACAAACCTTACTTTCATTATTTTTAAATGTCCTGGCTGTGAACTCTAACATGTCCTAGCTTTTTTACCTTACTTTCATAATTCAAGGCGCGGTATTCTTCCATTTTCAAGGCTTGAGAGCTTAAAACTTTTCACAAGATCTGATCGATATAACATTTCAGTCCATCTAAGGGTATAACTTTCATATTGAAAACTTGGGAAAAAGGAACAAAATTAACCCTTTCCCTCATACGACAATTCTGCAGCAGACGACTTTGAACATATTTTGTCAAAAAATAGAAAATCTCTATAATTGAATGGATAACCTATGACTAAAAGTGGAAAACATTGTGGCAAAAGGAGAAATTGCACGTTTTGTGCAATTTCTTCTTTTGTCACTATGTTTTCAAAAAGCCTGCTGCAGAGGCATCAGAAAGCGTCTAAGCGAGGGAAAGGGTTAAAAATGCTCATTTTGATTTTTGTTTCATTACATAAAGTTTTCAAAAGTTGTCTGCATCTGGGATATGAATTTTCATCTGAATTTTGGAAAGGAATAAATAACACAGAAAACAATAAATAGAGAATGAAAGCTCTTTTGGATATCAAGCCATTTTCACAAGACTTATTTCTTTCTTTACATAAACTAATAGATATTAGACAATAATAGCAAGAAATACACAATTTCTTTATTGGGTTTGCTTTAAAAATGATATATAAGTATCAAACAGTGCAAAAGCACATATCAGCCAGTGAATGGAACAAAAAGTAGCATTTCTTGTCCACCTGCTCAGACGTATCAGTATCTTCCAAACAAGCTTAGAATGCCAAACTGACCATATCCACTCTCAAGAAGCAAGCTCGCAAACATTTGAAAACATGTATTACTCTTACTCCACCAGACCATTCTCATCTGAAGGATGCCCAGAGAAATACTCTGATGATGAAACTGACAATTCAGACTTGGATCCTGATTCTGATTGAGAAGAGGATGTATTGTTTTCCAAATTAATGGATTGTAACAGAGACTGTTGAATTGTTCTCAAAGTCCAAGTGTGACTGTACCTCATTCTGTGTATTTTGCAATTTAAATATAAAAATACGTGTTTGCTTGTTGTATAACATACATTATAATATAAATAATACATTTTCATATATGACTTTGCGTAATTGTATTATTGAAAAAGTTGGGGCCACCAAATTATTCTCTGGGCCACCATTATTCTTTAGTAAGTGGTCCAGTTGGCCACCAAGCTAAAAATGTTAGTCTTTATCCCTGATTGTGACAAAGTCATAGCAACATATCTTTGACAAAAATACATCACTTCTGAAAACAAAAATACTTTGAATCAGAAATAAATACCCTTCAACTGCAAATAGAGATTTTTTTGATTTTTTGACAAAATATGTTCAAGGTCATCTGCTGCAGAATTGTTAAATGAAGGAAAGGGTTAATCCCTTTCTGACAAACAGCAAATCTGTAGCAGAGGTCACTGAAAACAGTGTGGCAAAACTGTGGAAAATCTCTAAAAATGGAAGTAGTTGAAAACATTAGGACAAAAGGGGAAATTGCTCATTTTTGCCTTAATGTTTTCTAAAGCCATCTGCTGCTAATGCTTCAAAATGTGTTTGCAGGTGAGAACAGGTTAAAGAGTTGTCTAACAAAGTCAATATTTTGAGTATCCATACTATAGGGTTCAAACCTTTCAAAAATATTTAAAATCTACAGCAGACGACCTTGAAAACATCTAGGCAAAACATATAGAAACTCTATAAGCATGTAAATTGAATAGTTGAAAACATTGCTGCAAAAGGAAAATAAAATTGGCTCATTATGAGCAATTTCTCCTCTTGCAACAATGTTTTCAAAAGTCATTTGCTGCAGTGGACTCAGAAAACATCTGTATGAACTATGTAGGTGGTTTAAATAATACAAAGAGATAGTTAACTAAACAAGAATTCCTTTATTTCTATTTTTCTAGTACTTGCTTTTTTATTATTACATGATTTTCAATCAATAAAAAAAGAAAACTCACACACAAAATAGCTTTGTCAATCAAAAATATTTCTGTTGACCCTTTTTCGCATGCATCTCGTCTGCAGCAGATGACTTTGAAAATATGAGAGCAAAAATAGAGAAAAAATCCCTTTCCCACATACAACAAATCATCTGCAGACAACTTTGAAATTATCAAATAAAAAATATGATTATTAATTAAAGTTAAAATCTTTGATACAAAAGGAGAAATTGCTCATTATCAGCAATTTTTCCTTTTGCCACAATGGTCTCAAGAGTTGTCTGCTGCAAAGAGGTCAGAAAGCGTCTGTATGTGGGTTAAGGGTTAAAATTACATTGAAGTAATTACTGCTTGTATTGAAATGCACATGTAACGTTCACTTGAGTAATGAAAAGATAAATTTGTTGGGCAAAGACGGGCCTTTCTACTTAAACAGACCTCTTATGATAGAAAACTTAACTTAACCCTTTCCCACATAAAACAGATCTGCAGCAGACGACTTTGAAAACATTGGGTTGAAAGTATGGTAAACCTCTGTAAAGGAAAGTTTAACCCTTTCCCTCATATGGACGCTTTCTGACGCCTCTGCAGCAGACAGCTTTTTTGAAAACATAGTGACACAAGAGTAAATTGCTCAAAATGAGCAATTTCTCCTTTTGCCACAATGTTTTCCACTTTTAGTCATAGGTTATCCATTCAATTTTAGAGATTTTCTATGTTTTGACAAAAATATGTGCTGCAGAATTGTCATATGAGGGAAAGGGTTATAATCAATGAACAGGGTTGAAAACATTGCGGCAAAAATAGAAATTGCTCATTATGATCAATTTCTTCTTTTCCCACTATGTTTTCGAAAGTCGTCTTCTGTATAGGTGAAATTTGTTGTCTGTATCCGGGAAAGGGTTAAACAAAACATATAATTCGAGGGCTTGGCGTGAAAGGGTTGTATCTAAAATTAGTAGTTTTTTACCAAGGTTTATCACCTCATCATAAAGTCTTTATAAGTGTTAAATCATTTTTCTTGGTAAACAATGGAAATTTAGGTGCCATTGCTCGTTCTGAGCAATGGCACCTAAATTTGCATTGTTTACAAAAGGGTCAAAATTGCCCCTAAACCAGGGTTTTAAAAATAGGGTTTTAGTTACAACTGTTTCACGCCAAGCCCTCGATATACATGTACTGTTACAAATGAGAAGTGATTGTAATGACACTGGTTGCAAGTTGCTGAAGCACATTTCTATTATTATCTTGGTCAAGAATACAGTGTGGTCGCCGATCCATTGTTACGCACTCCCTGGGGAAATCACAAACCTATATAATAATGCTGCTGCTATTGCTATACCAAGCGGAATAAGCCAGCCAGACCATCCCCTGTTAAAATAAAATAAAATACATTTACATAAAAATAATCTGCAGCAGATGACTTTATAAACAGCAAGGCAAAAATCCTGAAAAAAGTATAATAATTGATGGAGTTGAAAAGTTTGGCAAAGAGAAATTTCACCTTTGCCACAAAATATTCAACTCTCGCTCTAGTTAAACTGTCATAAATTGTTCAAAGTCGTCTGCTACAGATTTGTTGAATGTTATAAAGGGTTAAAAATTCAATTAAATTCCCAAATAAGTTTACATCTTCAAGTAAACATTCATTGTCTAGATTTTGCTTTTGTTTAGAATATCACGGTTATTCTAAAACAATTGGTAGTGTTGCAGAGTACTCTAGTGCCAGGCACATTTCCTAACCTAGCACTTGGTTGCTTTCTGACACCTCTGCAGCAGATGAATTTTGAAAACTTTGTGACAAAAGAAGAAATTGCTCAAAACAAGCAATTTCTCCTTTTGACACAATGTTCAACTCTTTTCAATAATTAAACCTTTATTTTCCAAAAGAATTCTAGATGTTTTCAAAGTCATCTGCTGCAGATTTGTTGTATGTGGGAAAGGGTTAACATTTCCTAGCCTAGCCCTGGTTGTTAACCAAGGGATCATGAATACATGTTCTGTTCACAATAGCCCAATTTTTAAATAAAGCAGTGGTTAGCACATTTCATTTAGGAGCAGGAAGATTTCTCTCGCTGTTGTCCTCTTTGGGCTGCATTCATCTGAAGCAGCCTTCCACAAAATTTGTGGGTTCAGAACAAAAGTCAAATTTGTAGGAAAGAGTTTTTTGGTTAACTTTCAACTGACTCCTAATTTAAGTTGGCTGCTTTAGGCTTAACCCACATACAGACGCTTTCTGCCCCTTCAGCTGCAGATGATTTTTTAAACTTTGGTGGCAGAAGGAGAAATTGTTTATAATGAGCAATTTCTCCTCTTGCCACAATGTTTTCATTTCTATTAAATAATCATACTTTCACATATAGCCATTTTCAAAATTTTGCTTAGATGTTTTCAAAGTCATCTGCTGCAGTATTTTTGTATCTGGGGAAAGGGTTAACAGAGGAGACAGCTTACCTTGTACAAGTATGACTGTATTAGGTATATACTTAACCCTTTCGGCGCCAAATAAATAGCAGAAAGTTGTTCTCAGCGCCAAATAAAATCAGGCGTTTCTTAGAAATAATAGTAACTGATTTCAAAATGTTTTTTGAAATCAGTTTTATTAACAGTCCATGAACATTTTATATTTATTTTTGTTAACCCTTTCAGCGCCGAAGTCGCATATATGCGACAGCTTGGCTCAGCAGTTACTATATGAGGGGCGTTACAAAAGTCGCATAAATGTGACTTCGGCGCTGAGCCAAGCTGTCGCATATATGCGCCGAAAGGTTTAATCCTGTCCCACATTCAGACACAATTGCAGCAGATAACTTAGGAAAATATTCAGTCATATGGAGAAAAAGCTCATAATGAGCGAATTCTATTTTTGCCACAATGTTTTCAACTCTTTTTGGAAATATATTATAATTAATCTCGCATCTTGCTTTTTTTAGTAGATCTTTTAAAAGTTGTCTACTAATGATTTATTGTATGCGGGAAAGGGTTTCAAATACCTTCAACGAAATAGAAGAGAAAAAAAATTGGTTACTCACCCTGAAGAGCCATCACTAGGCGCAGAAATTGATGTCTTTTCCTGTTAGGGAGAGACAACAGATAAAACAGTGACATCATTTTGATAATACAACAATCTTCCCGGTGGCACTATAACATTTAGTTGGGCAACATTATATTTAGATGTATTCCCAAAGTGCCCTGATGACCCTGTATCATTCACCACAGTGCCTCTAAGCAAAATTACTAGTTTTTGTGTGTGGATACATAATTACATTGATCTAGAAAAGGGGCATTTTTCATGTTCTAAAATCCTTATTTGAAATTCAAACCCTTTGTTGTTGGTACTCAAAAGAATCGTCTCGGTGAGTACCCAAAACAAAGGGGTTTGGTAGAGCTATAAGAGAAATATTGTTGGGAAAAGAGCAGTTAACTCCCCCTTATCTAGTTCTCTGTGGATTACAAACAACAATTCTGTAGAAGACTACTTAACCCTTTCCCTCATACGACAATTCTGCAGCAGACGACTTTAAACATATTTTGTCAAAAAATAGAAAATCTCTATAATTGAATGGATAACCTATGACTAAAAGTGGAAAACATTGTGTCAAAAGGAGAAAAAGCTGTCTGCTACAGAGGCGTCAGAAAGCGTCTATATGAGGGAGAGGGTTAAAAAACATCTCGGCAATAATGTAACAAATCTCTGCAAATGAAGGTATATTGATTGAATAGAGTTGAAAACATTGCAGCAAAAGGAGAAATTGCTCATTGTACTTTTGCCACAATGACTGCTGTACAAGCTTCAGAAAGTGTCTATATTGTGGAAAGGGTTAAGACATGTATGCAGAAATCTTGAGGGAAAGAAATATTTACCGGTCTATCTTCTATGGGCATATCATAAGATTTAAGTCCTTTCCTGATAAAAAATGATTCAATTAGGGATGCTTTTTGAAGCAGATGACTTATAAACATTGTGGAAAGGGGAGAAATTACTCATCTTGAGTTAATCTTCATTTTTGCACAATTATTTTTAACAATGTATCACAATGATTGTTCATATTTGCATGATGTTTGACTCTGATATTTTGAAAGCAGGCTATTCTAAAATGTATCAGGTAAACAGTTTAACCATTACCAGAACCTAACGACAATTTATTCAAATATGAAAACATCTGAAGCTAAAAGAAAAAGAAAAAAGTTCTATCCTGTGTATCTGATCGTTGAATGACATTGATTTAAATACTTTTCAATTAATATTAGAATTTGACAAAGAAAGATCAAATAAATAAGAGGCTAACACTAAATGACTGTATTTACCTGTACTTTTATATTCTTTCTATCCGACTCTTGAATTTCGCCTATCAAATAATCCTCCATTAGTTCTCTAGCATCTGTAGAATGACCGACATCTTCAAACGCATCTGTGGCATCATCACCTGCAACAATATCAATACTTTAGCTAACACTTTGCAAGACAATTTTTGCAGTAGACGACATTGAAAACATCTCAACAAAAATTTATATAAAGGAAAGTAAAATTAACAAATGGAGTTATTTTTCTTAACCCTTTCCCTCATACGACAATTCTGCAGCAGACGACTTTAAAAATGTCTTGTCAAAAAATAGTATATCTCTATAATTGAATGGATAACCTATGACTAAAAGTAGAAAACATTGTGGCAAAAGGAGAAATTGCTTCTTTTGAGCAATTTCTTCTTTTGTCGCTATGTTTTCAAAAAGCTGTCTGCTGCATAGGCGTCAGAAAGCGTCTGTATGAGGGAAAGGGTTAAAACAACATTCAAGAATTTTTTCTTGTTGTCAGAACTGAACAATAACTAAGATTTTTCATGTAAGATAGTTGTCCATTTGTGTTCACACCTTGACCAAATTAGCCAAGCTGACCATCTATGGCATTAGGCGTTAACATGCTGTATTAACTTACAATTGTTCGGCAGTTAATATAAAACAAACACCTATATTGTCTTTCAAAGCATAACTGTCATTTAAAAACAACAAGAATTTCCTGTATCAAACCACTCCAAAAAGAACAAGAAAGAAGAATTGTAGAAAATCCATATTCCCCTACCAGAGTAGGTTGATTGATTGAGGTTTTATGGCGTTTTCAACCATTTTTCAGTCATATCACGGTGGCCAGTTCACGTACCCATGTGTTCTCTGGCTTTCAAACACCATTTATCCACACAACAAACTTCCCAAGCAACTGGCTGCTTTTCCACATAGACTGTTTGCCCATTTGTGGAAGACGAATGACACTTGTCGCATTGAATTTTATCAAATGTCAGAAAGTATGTTGTCCAAGCTAGGATTCAAACTCACAACCCCTGCATTGACAGCACACGTTGCTACCGAAGCTCGGCACCAGAGTAGGAACAATAGCAGATATGGCTTGGACAAGATTTTTCTTTAAATGGGGTCAGATGTCAAGGTCATAGTGACCACATTTTGTTACAAGATACATCTTCTACCCAAGATACACCCCATCACGCGAAATTGGTACCACTAGTTATGATAAAATAGGAGATGTGACCCAAACAGCTTTTTCTTTAGATACGGTCAGAATTAAAAGACAAGTTCACAGTGACCAAATATTGGGCAATTCTTTTTTCTTTAAATGGATTTAGAGGTCAGGGTCAACGCACTGCATCTTCCAAAAATTGGTAACCCTTAGTGAAATAGTATAGGAGATATGGTTGGAAAAGGTTGGCCAGAACGACGAGGCGCAAATATATATATAGTCGTACAGACTGAGTGACAAACAAAATTGAGAAATTGATGATGATAAAAGTGAACTCAAATTTGTAATACACTGATCAAGTATCAACTGTATACATCATACATGTATAAGCTAATCATCATTCTACATCTCTTAAAATCTTCAGTGTATATATGCCCAGGGGTCGAATTTAGCCAGATTTTCTACTTGCATTTTTTCGCAAGTGCTATTTTTTGTTACTTGCTAAATGAGAAAACAACTTGCATTTTTGAGAACTTATAAGAACTTTAATTTTAAGCAACACAATGTTAACTACAATAGTGCAATACACTGTTATGGTCAATGTAATGTAAACATGGTCAAACACAAGCTGTGAAAAGAAGCTGCTGAGACTGTGTCAGATATACAGCAGTCTAGAAACTGTGTCTCAGTTTCTGGCTCCATATGGCAGATTATGGGGTATTTTCTGTCTTAGTCCAGACAACCACCATCTTGTCACAGCAGGTTTTGGGTCATGAATCTAAGGGCAACATCAGCAACTTTAATTCTCATCAAAATATCAAGTATTTCATAATCTGAGACATAATACTATAAGCGTTTAATTCTTACCCAGGGCTCTCACTAGGCTTTAATTTTATGGCGAAGTGATATTTCTTGTTTGTCGATCATCACGCGTCGTAATCTCATCGTTTGGAATAGAACACATTAACTTAAACAATGGTGAAATAAATCGCCGAAATATAAATAACAATTAATAAGTGGACATCTTTTAATTATTTATTTGCTGTTTTCCGGTTTCTCCTTTAATTAATACTCGGCAACTTACGTATTTCCTAGTTTGCGATCCGAACATTGTGTTCTAAAGTCACCGAAATACAATTAATGAAGCTACCTTTTACTCGCCGTCCATTCCGTAAAGGTGTCAGGCAATTTGTAAAGAAGCCTGTCGTAAGTGTCGCAAACAACGTAAATTATTTGTATCGGGTTTGAGATCCGAACATTGTGTTCTTAAATAGCCGAAATATAATTAATGAAGCTACATTTTTGTTCGCCGTTTCAGGCATTTCGTAAAGAAGTCGTAAGTGTCCAAAACAACGTTAATTATTTGTATCGGACAAACATACAATCTCCTACGAGTAGAATTATATATGTTTTTTGTTGAATTGAGGTATTGTCTTTTGATTGGTTAATTACGAATATTATGACACCCCCATGCTACAGCATTTATTATGAAGCCCCGAAAAATATTCTGATGTGTTTTCAATTTCTCAATTTCTCAATTATTGAAGACGATTTTCTCATTAAACGAAGAAAAGATTCACAACATCATTAATACTATTGAAAGGGTTAACAAATAATTCGACTTCAATCTCATTTACATCGGATACGTATTTAATGATTTTACATGGGGCGCCATAATATTTGATATGACAATTGGTCCTTTGTTTATGCAAATTAGACGATTTTGATTGGACAATCGGTTCAACGTCATTGTGTTAGTTAAATGATTTGTTCCTCAGCTTTAAATGTATATATACACACTCAGATGTCAAATATTACTGTTTATTGCGCTAGCGACACTGTAACTTTTGCATGCGTACCCGTTAGCGTTTGTTTTGAGATTTTGTTTTGTAAATAAGGGACTCGCGATTTTTAGCAAGTTGATTTTTTATCAGGTCGCTATCAGCAAAACAGTTTTGCTGATAGCGACCTGATAAAAAATCAACTTGCTAAAAATCGCGAGTCCCTTATTTACAAAACAAAATCTCAAAACAAACGCTAACGGGTACGCATGCAAAAGTTACAGTGTCGCTAGCGCAATAAACAGTAATATTTGACATCTGAGTGTGTATATATACATTTAAAGCTGAGGAACAAATCATTTAACTAACACAATGACGTTGAACCGATTGTCCAATCAAAATCGTCTAATTTGCATAAACAAAGGACCAATTGTCATATCAAATATTATGGCGCCCCATGTAAAATCATTAAATACGTATCCGATGTAAATGAGATTGAAGTCGAATTATTTGTTAACCCTTTCAATAGTATTAATGATGTTGTGAATCTTTTCTTCGTTTAATGAGAAAATCGTCTTCAATAATTGAGAAATTGAGAAATTGAAAACACATCAGAATATTTTTCGGGGCTTCATAATAAATGCTGTAGCATGGGGGTGTCATAATATTCGTAATTAACCAATCAAAAGACAATACCTCAATTCAACAAAAAACATATATAATTCTACTCGTAGGAGATTGTATGTTTGTCCGATACAAATAATTAACGTTGTTTTGGACACTTACGACTTCTTTACGAAATGCCTGAAACGGCGAACAAAAATGTAGCTTCATTAATTATATTTCGGCTATTTAAGAACACAATGTTCGGATCTCAAACCCGATACAAATAATTTACGTTGTTTGCGACACTTACGACAGGCTTCTTTACAAATTGCCTGACACCTTTACGGAATGGACGGCGAGTAAAAGGTAGCTTCATTAATTGTATTTCGGTGACTTTAGAACACAATGTTCGGATCGCAAACTAGGAAATACGTAAGTTGCCGAGTATTAATTAAAGGAGAAACCGGAAAACAGCAAATAAATAATTAAAAGATGTCCACTTATTAATTGTTATTTATATTTCGGCGATTTATTTCACCATTGTTTAAGTTAATGTGTTCTATTCCAAACGATGAGATTACGACGCGTGATGATCGACAAACAAGAAATATCACTTCGCCATAAAATTAAAGCCTAGTGAGAGCCCTGGGTAAGAATTAAACGCTTATAGTATTATGTCTCAGATTATGAAATACTTGATATTTTGATGAGAATTAAAGTTGCTGATGTTGCCCTTAGATTCATGACCCAAAACCTGCTGTGACAAGATGGTGGTTGTCTGGACTAAGACAGAAAATACCCCATAATCTGCCATATGGAGCCAGAAACTGAGACACAGTTTCTAGACTGCTGTATATCTGACACAGTCTCAGCAGCTTCTTTTCACAGCTTGTGTTTGACCATGTTTACATTACATTGACCATAACAGTGTATTGCACTATTGTAGTTAACATTGTGTTGCTTAAAATTAAAGTTCTTATAAGTTCTCAAAAATGCAAGTTGTTTTCTCATTTAGCAAGTAACAAAAAATAGCACTTGCGAAAAAATGCAAGTAGAAAATCTGGCTAAATTCGACCCCTGATTTAGCGAGTATGCGAGCTTAAATTCGAGCCCTGATTGCCCAGGGATTCATGTATTGAAATGCTAAAGCGTCAAAATGTGTCTGCAGGTGGGAAAGCATTAACCCTTTCCCTCATACGGCAATTCTATGACAAAAAGTGGAAAACATTGTGGCAAAAGGAGAAATTGCACGTTTTGTGTTACATTTTTTCAATTACATTCACAGACGACTTTTGAAAACAGTGTGGCCAAAGGTGAAATTACTCATCGCTTGGCCACAATTCTTTCAACTTTATTTAACAACAAAGCTATCTTTTATCATTGAGATTTTTAGGCTTTTGCCAATATGTTTTCAAAGTCGTCTGCTGCAGAATTGTTGTATGATGGAAAGGGTTAAAGCAATTGAACCCATCTCTGTCGAGATAACCCTTGATTAATCACAGAAGCTTTCAAGAAACTTCAGATAAACAAGATACATGTACATTAGTCCAGCTGCAATAGTCCTGTTAGTAACAACAACGGTTATCAATCCAGGAGTCATTGTGTGAACCACAACTTAGCCATTGATTCTTTCCTTTGATAGACAAACGTCATTGTGAAAAGCATTAATTATTTGTTTTCCACCAAACAGACTGAAATAATCTATGAGGAAAGGTAGCCCATTGCCTGAGAAGAATGGTGTGTGAGAAACACATGGTTAGGTGAGCTGGCTATCGTGATATAGCTGAACAACAAGAGCGCTGCAAGCGAACGCCAACGCTTGTCCGCTTTTTTCTAAGGAGAAAAAGGGGCATTACTGAATAATTATGAAAGCCAGAGTTATGTGACTTGGTAAAGACATGTGTATTGTTCCTAGAAAAATGTGTACCACGTTTCATTTTCATAATAGTAAATACCCTGACTTTTTTTCTTTGAAAAACAGACAAACTAAAAACTGTTAAATAGTGTTAAATTTAAATCAAGCAGGATACATTTAAATCAGAAAGCTCAGAGATCTCTAGCTACATTTACCGTGATTATGCTTTTCAACATTTACTGTAAAAAAGTAAGTCTAAATATCTCATATCACCGCTGTTCCCTTGTCTGTTATTAGAAATTACTTCCGACTGAGAATATAAAAATATCTCACCTGCTTTCTCCAAGAGGACCTCTTCACCCCCAGGATGCTGAAAATATTTCAAATTTTAAGCAATTAAGAAGTTTGCACAACATGTGGGAAAGGGTTAATACAGGACATGGATCTTTGGAAATTTGCAAAGTAGTGAAAACCCAGCAAGGGCTCCTCTCTGCAAAATCTGGAAGATGAAATTATCCATAGCTCTAGTCTAGATAAGGTGAGTAAACTAAGTATCCCACAACAACTGTATCAATACTCATTACCATACCAAACCCTGTGATGTGGGTAAGAGCTCCAGATAAGGGTTGTTTTGTATGTTCTAAAATCCTTATTAGACCCTATAACCCTATGTTGTGGGTACTCAAAACAATCGTCTCAATGAGACGATTATTTTGAGTACCCACAACATAGGGTTTGGTTGTATAATAAGAGAGGTATTGTTTGGAAAAGAGCTGCATACTTATCTTATCTGGACCTTTGTGGGTAATCAAAAGAATCGTCTCAGTGGGTTTAACCCTTTCCCTCATATAGACGCTTTTTGACGCCTCTGCAGCAGACGGCTTTTTGAAAACATAGTGACAAAAGAAGAAAACATGCAATTTTTCCTTTTGCCACAATGTTTTTCACTCTTTGTCATAGGTTATCCATTCAATTATGGAGATTTTCTAGGTTTTGACAAAATAAGTTCAAAGTTGTCTGCTGCAGAATTGTCGTATGAGGGAAAGGGTTAATGGGTCCAATAATGATTTTAGAATGTGAAATATGCACCATACCTTGAGCTCTAGGTTATTACAGCTACAGAAAGGGAGACCTCTTAGTCATGGTCCCTGGGCGACTATTGAGTACTAAGCTAGGAAATGTGCCCAACGGCTTGGATTGATTGATTGTGGTTTAATGCCGTTTTCAAAGGTTATTGCAGCTACATAAAGGGAGACCTCTTAATCATGGTCTCTGGGCGACTATTGAGTACTAAGCTAGGAAATGTGCCCAACGGCTTTGATTGATTGATTGTGGTTTAATGCCGTTTTCAAAAAAAAATCAGTCATATCACGTCACCTACCCATGAGTTTCCTGGTTTTCTCAGACAAGTACTCCACACAACAATCTTTCAAAGCAACTGGCTGCTTTTCAACATAGACCGTAAGCCCATTGGTGGAAGACAAATGACGCTTGTCTACATTGACTTTTATCAAATGTCATAAAGAATGTTGGCCGAGCTGGGATTCAAACTCACAACCCCTGGATTGACAGCCCATATCACTACCGACTGCGCTACCTTGGGCAACAAGGGCACTTAACCATAGCTAGCAGCAGTAGCCAAACTTGATCCCAGGAAATTTAATCCATATTAATCACACTTAATGTCTACTACCAAGTTCTCACACCCAATGGGTAGTGGTAAGAACTAAGATCAGAGAGATAAACCCTTTCCAGTATACAAGAATTGTACAGCAGAAGGCATTGCAATTATCAAGTCCAAAATTTAGACAAATCTCTATAAATGATTGCATGATTATTGTATAGAGTAGAAATTATTGTGGAAATTGGAAAAATTGCTCATTATGAGCAATTTCTCCTTTTGACACAATGATTTCTTAAATCGTCTGCTGAAGAGGTCAGAAAGCGTCTATATGTGGGAAAGGGTTAACCAAGGTTTCTGCTTTTATTGGTAGCAATTTTTCCTTTTGCCACAGTGTTTTCAAAAGTCGTCTGCTGCAAAGACATTAAAAAGTGTCTGTATGCTTAAACTTTAAGGCAAATAGAAATTCTTTGGTCTTTTTATGGTTAAGAAAACAGTCATGCAAACTTTTTGGCTGACTGCCAAATGTGATTGACGACAACCTATTAAACGGTTTCTCATGAAATCACAAATTGATGGCTCAAAGCGAAACAGTTTTAAATGCTTATAAAATTACCTACAGTTACAAACCAGACTAGCTTGAACAGAAATTGCCAATTTTTGAGCGAAGGGTCGCGAAGCGATCCGAAAGCTCATAGCATGCCTGCTTTCGAAAATCCAACCTAAAGCTGCAACCACACTCAACCACGGAAGGATTTGAGATTACTTCATTTGATTGGCTTTCATTCGCATCGCACTACTTTCGACACGCCTTTTTGCCCGAGTAAGCCTTCCTTATGAATGAGTTCAAAAAGTAATTCCACTGTGGTCACAGGGCTCGAATTTAAGCACTCGCCACTCGCAAAATGCGAGCTGTATTTTAAAAATGCGAGTTGATATTTCTTAAGCTGGCCTTTTTTTGCGAGTGGATTTCAAGTTAAGTACATAACTGTTTATTTAATTTGATTGGATTAAAAGAATAAACACGTATGTTCAAGGTAAAACAAACTAGGTTTAACCTCTTTCTTTTCTCGCCATATTATCCCCGTAGCAACAGGTTATCAACAGCATGTATACATGTTTACATAAAGAGTAGACTGCGGATAGTATTTTTCGATTACGCACTCACTCTATGAACTGAAAAAAGTTTAAAACCCGTCAACAACAAAAGTGAGTAGACTGTGTCTCGTTTATCGATTGCGTTTCTCTATAGTTTAATTAAAAGTTGGGAACCCGTCAAATTCGTTGTTTACATATTTTGTCGACTGCTAAAATGGCTGGCCAAAAAATATCGTCTTTTTTTTTCAATTGAGTCGACGACGAATAAGAGACAAACATCGAATGAGTCCCCTAAACAAGAGTCACCAATCAAGAAAAAAATAAATAACCCTTCAATAAATACAGTTCAGAAATGGGAGCGAGAGCTTAATATCACTCTCGGTTACAAATTCGACAGTGACAGAACTGTTGCTGAGATTTGGTGCATCGATTGCAGAAATCACGCGATCGACAGATCATCCACGATAATAATAATTTATTTCTATTACTATGGTATCACAACATTTAAACAATCGTCCTTGATGAGTTCTAAATCTAATTTTAAAAGAAAGAGCCATTAGCTACCACTATATATTGATTATATATTAGATCTACTATAAATAGAAAAGAGGGTATTCCAAGATTAAAATAGACAATTTCTCCTTTTACCACACAGTTTTGAACCCTATTCAATCAGAGATGAATACATCCTCAATGTAGGGAAAGGTAAAGCATGGAAAATAATGAGTCATATCGATGGTGAATGAAATTGCTTCGTAGTAGATTTCCAAATAAGGAAATGTTTACTACAGCTTCAAGAAAGAGCGGCAAATAAATATCACGTGATATGTATGCCCGCGAAAATATCACGTGGTGTTATTTCACATCCATTGGATGAAGCTCTCTTCTTTTAACTATCTCGCGAGATTACAAGTTAGGAAAATAATGTACACTGATCACGTGGTCAACATACATTGTACTAGCTATATATAGTATTTGAGTGAGTTATTAATAGAAAGGTACCAGGTTTATCTTCATTCTTTCTCCCCGTAGACTATAGATCGATGCATTAAATTGTTATGATTGTTAGACTTACAACAAGCATTTCATTCTTTATTAATATGAATTGCAAAAGGCAAGTGATTTTCTGTGCGTGACAGGCGATACGCTCTTGGATTGATTAAAAACTGCTTACGTGCCTTTGGAACACTGCCGGGCGTCTATCTGTCTGTCATTGATAAAGTCATTGAAGGGAGATATTTGAATTTATTTACTCGGTAGTCTAATATTCCATAATGTGACTATATAAATAGTAGTGCTGGTGGTATTTTTGTGAGTTGACTCACAGCCAAAAGACCAACAACATTGCCATATGGACCAAGGCATTAAGTATTAAGATAATCATGAGAAGGACTGACTGTGGTTACAGTGAAGGACTGATAAATTAATCATTTAAAAGTTTAAGAACTATGTCTCTCACTCACAGTTTCTGCACTGTCACACTTGTTATTGTTGAATCCATGATTCATATTTCTGTTTTGATACTTAAAGTGGTCATTAAAATGATTTACTACTAATAATAAAGTCTAATACTATTTGTCAAATGAGTACAGGTTTTGAAACAAATAATTTTGTTTTTTAGCCATTTCGGCGAAAATTGTTTTGGCTAGTTGGTTTCACATTTGGCCAGTTGAAATTTTAGGCACTGGCCAAATTCGCAAGTGCACAAAAAAGTTAATTTCTAGCCCTGCTGTGGACTAGATTATGTGCAATGCCAAATACTTTTGATTTCATTCAATATTATCACACTGTAGACTAGTCGCCCAGTCACTTTAAACAACTTTTATAATATCATAATGTATATACACAGAAAACTGATAAACCAGAGGAACACTTTCAAATGGCAGGCTTTGAACGTTTTCATTAATGAACTGTCAGTGTTCGCCCTTTACATGATAGAATACGACACAAATGAAGCGGGTTCAATTTTGAATACTTTTCTAGAAAATGTAACAATTACTCAAAATGACTTATTCCTCCCTTTTACACAATGTCTCAAACCTGTAGCATGAAAATTAATTCAATATTCTAGATATCACACACTTTTCTACAGCTATTCTTATACCATTTCCGCCACTTATCTGCGTTTATGTTATTAGGCAGGGACAGTGTATAACACTGTCCCTGTATTAGGGGAAATTAAGCAGAACACTTTTGAAAATCATTGTGCCAACGCTTCCCGCTTTATTCAGTTACAAGCTTATTATTCCCATAATATGTTCCAATTCGCCGGCCTCTAATTTCGGTTTAGAGAAAAAGGGTAAGTAAGTTGTAAAACTATCAGATATCATAAACGGTTATGAGGTCTCCTGTTACTATCTCGATTATATAACTGATTCTCGCTCAATAAGTTCAGAGAGCGGTCATAGACTCATACAGGGCATGAATAAATGGTCTCTTCCTTTATCCCTTTCCTCTGTGTTTTGAATTAAGGTTTAATTAATGTCTTTCGGATAAACATACACAAGGATAATATAATAGTTTGCATAACCTTTTTTTGTATCAAAAGAAGTACTTTCAACAATAAGGGTAAGTCCATATATGTTGATGTAAATAAGATGTAAAATGTGTTACATTCATGTATACAGTTAAATTGTTTCAACAACAATACACTTATCCATGATAATACCAAGGTAGTGTTATTGCATTATTTACTGCGAATGGACAGATACTCAAATTATTCTTTAAGGTCAGTTAGCGCATCTGCGTATTCCGATCAGGATCTGCATTGCACACACACATTAGTCATAGAAAGTTTAACCATTTCCCTCATATAGACGCTTTCTGACGCATCTACAGCAGACAGCTTTTTGAAAACATAGTGACAAAAGGAGAAATTGCACAACACGTGCAATTTCTCCTTTTGACACTCTGTTTTCAACTTTTAGTCTTATGTTTTCCATTCAAATATAGAGATTTTCCATTTTTTGTAAAAAATATGTTCAAAGTCGAATGAGGGAAAGTGTTAAAGGATTTTTTTGTTGTAACACAGAATTCATTTGTTTCTTATGTGTTGAACCTAAGACAGGTCTTATACTTATTGTCATGCTGGTTTTCACAGTTACAGCGTCAACATCAATGAAGGTACTTCGCTCATTAGTGCTATTAGCGCTTTGATTTATATTTTCATGACAACTTTCACAACATTGTAAATAGATTGAATGATTTATGGTTGGAGTTTAACAGCACTTTTAACAATTGTTTAGTTATATCACTGCGTTTCCTGGGTTACCAGTACTACTGACAGTCCATTTATCGGACACAAGCCTGTCAGTCGTTATGCTCACCCGGCAACCCTGAGAACCAAGGAGGGCAGCTGTAACTACCATTTAACAAGTCTTTGGTATGACCTGACCAGGGATATAAAGCTGTGACCTCCCAAACCGTAAGCAGATGCTTTACCACTACACCACCAAGGTGGTCTGTAAAGATTGATGTATATGGTCTAAATGTCAACAGATCTCTAGAGTTGTTTACGTTCTAAAATCCTTATTTTATCTTCTAACCCTATCATGTGGGTACTCAAAAGATTCTTTTGAGTACCCACATCATAGGAATTGGTCTCATCTGAATCGCATACACCAGGATAGATAATAATTTCAAGTCAACTATATAATCTGTCTCAAAGTGATCATGAAGTTAACTCTTACCAAAAATTACACAAAAATTGCAGCAGAAACCTTGGAAAGATCCAAGGGAAAATCTTTATGAATGAAAGTAGCAATATAAATTTAAAATAGATTTGTTACATATTGTCAAAATATATGTTCAATTCCTCATTTTGTAACAATGATTTTTAAGGTAGTCTGTCGTAAACTTGTTGCATGTCACGTACATAAAAGGAAAGGTCATAAACTAGAGCTCTTTTTTCAGAAGGATCAATCTGACATGACCTAGTTGTACTCTCTGTGGTCTACTCATTGTGTCAGTTACATATAGATGTGTAACTTTACTCACATCCATCTGTTGAAAATGATTTCCTTTTGTCACATTAAACCAAGAGAAATCCAAAGAGAAAAATATTTAATAATCAATTTACCTTTCCCCACATACAGAAAGACCACTGAAAAAATCTAACAAAAAATATGGAAAATCTATATGAAAGTTAAATTAAATCATTGTAACAAAATGTTCGACTAGGGCAATTTTTCTATTTTCCTCCTAACACCCAAATTTCAAATATCGTTGTCTGCAGTTCGTATGTGGGAAAGGATAACAATGACTTACCTCCTCGAGAAATTTCGCTACGTCATAAACTTTGTCGTAAATCACCAACCAAGGCGATTTCGAGTCGTTGTGTTTCTTTACTTCCTTCAGTGAAAATGTTTTAGTTTCTGACATTTTGAAAATTTATTAAATAGACGAATTTGAAACAATGTATATATCTAGATCGTCACTGTCGAGAGCAAATGCAATGTCGAAAGTAAATAGAGGTGTGATCGATTGTTTGAATTCATGAACTTGAATTTTGTTCTCAGTGTTTGATTATTCATTGCGATCAAATCTCTGCTCAAACTAAAAGATAAAATCAACTTTCTAAATGCAGACCAAATGTTGCTATAATAATCCAGGGATAAGTTATGATTAGTGATGATGCGTACCAACTTCAGTTTTGTCCAGATTATATTTTGAAGTAGCAGAATTGTAAATGCACCAAAACCAGAAAAAAATGAGTTCAAAAATTCATGACAGATATAGATCTACTATCTTTTCAAATAAGAAACTGAGAACAAATCAGTTAGTTATGAATCAAATAGGAACAGTCTTTGCCTGGCCAATACAATTAAATATATTTTTAAAATCTCTGGTTGTTGTGGCATTAGAAAGGGAGAAAATGTCCTTCGAAAATAAAGGTCTGATTCCAAGACTTTGATGAAAACTTTGCTAAGACTGAATAAAAAAGGTTATTTCTGAAAATTGTTCAAAACAATGTGATTTGTTTAACAACCATGGTCGGGAGGTGGATTCAGAAGAATGGGTAAATGATAAAACGGTAAAAAGTCTTTGGCTCTGAAAGTTTTTGTTTGAATATAAGATAATTAGGCAGCATGTTCCCTAGGTGACATTCTAAAACAAATATTTCTGACATCTTGATTGGTCGAAACAAATGGGTGTCAGGGGCTTAGACTTATTTTCGTTATGTACCAATAGTGCAACTTTTAACGGTTTTGTGCTTGTCTGATTTTGTTCTTGTTCGCAATGTTCGTTTTGTGACCCTCTTAAAAGTATGTTCATGTTTTAACTGTAAAAATCTAGACTCACTTATATTTTTTAAATTTCAGATTCTTCCATGTGGGAAAAGGCTAAATTGTTCATCCTGATCCCTGATATTATCTGAGAAGGCGACGGTTCTCGTGATTGAAGTATCGATGCCTTTGATTATGTTTAGTAATATCCTCTTTTAACCGTGTGTACTGACCCATGTCCATAATATAAAATCAAGATCTGGGCCCTAGTTGACCTCGTTACATGTATATAACATTTGTCATTTTCCAAACGTCATGGAATATTAAAACGTAATCGATTAATATTTGTGTTAATTTCAAACCAAACCTCATGTTCAACATTACAGAGCCGCTGATCACGCAGAAACAAAGTCGCACACAAATGCATTCTTCAAAGGGAATCACAAACTCACTGTATATTAAGAATATTGCTCGATTATCACCCCACACTTTTCAAAACCAAGAATTTAGTCCATATATATATATACTATTGTGACTTCCATCAAAGGGGAATAACTAGTTGTATACTCCACATTTGTAAAGGTTATATCCCCTGTCATAGCACAGCTCATAGAAGAGTTATGTTCTTGAAACTGGTGCTTAGGCTAATCATTTTGTGTTGTTAGTTCTTGTCTTATCTCAAATTTGAAATGGTTAATCTTTGGCTAAAGATGGACCAAATATTTGCTTTTGAAAACTGTGGGGTGATAATCGAGCAATATTCTTGTTACAATGAGACTATTTCCAATAATGGAGGTTCAGAATGATGATGGTGATACTACTAGGCTACTACTATGATGGATGTTCAGAATGGATGATGATGATACTACTACTAATAATACTAATACTAATAGGGCCTAATCAAAATAATAATAATGATAAAAATAAAAATATATTTTGTGAAAGTTAACATATTACATGTGCAGACATATTCTTGACAACAAAACATGAACTTTTTTGATGTTTTAAATTTGAAAGAGTCTAGAAAATCAACTGAATAGATATGTTTAGTAAAAGCACTTAGCCGACAAATGATGATGACCGTAGGCGAAAAGATTTGTGCTATCGGCAAACAAAATCTGTATACATGTACATGTAAATATCCATCACTTCACCTAGATTTATACAACCAAATGAAAAGTAAAATCAACGTGGTGTGTATATACAATATCTTTATAATAAGATCGCTAATAATGCCCTCAGTCCCCCCCCCCCCCCCCCCCCCCCCCCCCCCCCCCCCAGTCCCCCGTTTCCGCCAATCCTCGATACCCAGGCTATTATACAATAGGTACCGAGGTGGTTTCCCCATATTTTAACCGAACATCAATTCGGCTATTTTCGCAAACCTACAAAATCGAAATAGCAGTATGGCCCAAGTCGTTGGTTATTTCATGTTTGTTTCATCGGTGCCGCCTTCAACATGACTTTCAATACTGTTTCACGTACAAGAAACGAACATGCATGATGTAGGTTGATTAATTTAATAGGGTTTAACGCCGTTCTTAATAATTTTTCCAGTCATACCATGGCGGCCAATTCACATTACGCATGTGTCTCCTGGTTATTTCATACCAACACAACAGTCTTCCTTGCAAGCAACTAGCTGCTTTTCCACATAGACTGTTAGCCCATTGGTGGAAGACGCATCGTCGACCAGTGTAGTTGAGCAGTAACCTGCGTATTGTCGGCCAGTGTAGTTGAAGAGTAACCTGCGCATCGTCGGCCAGTGTAGTTGAAGAGTAACCTGCGCATCGTCGGCCAGTGTAGTTGAAGAGTAACCAACGCATCTTCGGCCAGTGTAGTTGAGCAGTAACCTGCGTATCGTCGGCCAGTGTAGTTAAAGAGTAACCTGCGCATCGTCGACCAGTGTAGTTGAAGAGTAACCTGCGCATCTTCGACTAGTGTAGTTAAATAGTAACCTGCGCATCGTCGACCAGTGTAGTTGAAGAGTAACCTGCGTATCATCGACCAGTGTAGTTGAAGAGTAACCTGCGCATCGTCGACCAGTGTAGTTAAAGAGTAACCTGCGTATCGTCGGCCAGTGTAGTTGAAGAGTAATCTGCGTATCGTCGGCCAGTGTAGTTAAAGAGTAACCTGCGCATCGTCGACCAGTGTAGTTGAAGAGTAACCTGCGTATCGTCGACCAGTGTAGTTGAAGAGTAACCTGCGTATCGTCGGCCAGTGTAGTTAAAGAGTAACCTGCGCATCGTCGACCAGTGTAGTTGAAGAGTAACCTGCGTATCGTCGACCAGTGTAGTTGAAGAGTAACCTGCGCATCGTCGACCAGTGTAGTTGAAGAGTAACCTGCGTATCGTCGGCCAGTGTAGTTAAAGAGTAACCTGCGCATCGTCGACCAGTGTAGTTGAAGAGTAACCTGCGTATCGTCGACCAGTGTAGTTGAAGAGTAACCTGCGCATCGTCGGCCAGTGTAGTTGAAGAGTAACCTGCGTATCGTCGGCCAGTGTAGTTGAAAAGTAACCTGCACATCGTCGGCCAGTGTAGTTGAAGAGTAACCAACGCATCTTCGGCCAGTGTAGTTAAAGAGTAACCTGCATATCGTTGACCAGTGTAGTTAAAGAGTAACCAGCGCATCGTCGGCCAGTGTAGTTGAGCAGTAACCTGCGTATCGTCGGCCCGTGTAGTTAAAGAGTAACCTTCGTATCGTCGACCAGTGTAGTTAAAGAGTAACCTGCTTATCGTCGACCAGTGTAGTTGAAGAGTAACCTGCGTATCGTCGGCCAGTGTAGTTGAAGAGTAACCTGCGTATCGTCAGCCAGTGTAGTTGAAGAGTAACCAGCGCATCGTCAGCCAGTATAGTTGAAGAGTAACCTGCGCATCGTCGACCAGTGTAGTTGTAGAGTAAATAGCGCATCGTCAACCAGTGTAGTTGAAGAGTAACTAGCGCATCATCGGCCAGTGTAATTAAGCAGTAACCAGCGCATCGTCGGCCAGTGTAGTTTTAGGTCAACCAGTGCATCGTCGACCAGTGTAGTTGTAGAGTAACTAGCGCATCGTCGGTAAGTGTAGTTGTAGAGTAACTAGCGCATTGTAGCTGAGGAGTAATCAGCGCATCGTTGACAATTGTAGTAGTAGAGTAACCAGCGCATCTTCGGCCAGTGTAGATCTTGACCAACCAGCGTATCAGCGCAGTTTGAATTAGTGATATAATGTTTCAAGTAGCTTCCGATAAATATTGTGCATTTATATCACATATACTAGATGCACATGATTTTATTTGTTCGGTGTTTAACGCCGCTTTCCTCTATTTTTCAGTTACATCACGAGGTTTCCTGGGAAAGTAACCAGTACAACTGGTCCATTTATCTTGAAACCAGCCAGTCAGTCGAAATACTAATACCGCAACACCGAGAGCCAAGGAAGGAAAGTAATTGCTACCAGTTTTAAAAAAATTGTTTTAGTTTTTGATTATGACCTAAGTCTGGGCTCTAACAGACGGTCTCCCTTACCTGAGGCGGTCGCTTTACCATAACATCATCGAGGCAGTATAATTACAGGTGAAGATTGTTTCATATACTTGTCATAGATAAATGGTTGGTTGGTTGTTTGTTTGTATGGTGGTTAACGCCACTTCGACCTTTCCTGTTACATAACGACATGTCATGGGTAAGTTTCCATTAATCCTGGTCCGCTATTCCTCCCACTAGCGAATCAGTCGTAATGCTAACCACACACACCGGAGTGCCAAGGACGGAGAGCAATTGCTACCATTTTTAATTATTTTGTTTGTGTATTTGAATATGACCCAGTCGTGGTTCGAACCCAGGACATCACGCACCGGGGCGGAAAACACCAATGAGGCGGCACAAGATAATTGAGCCGCGTCTAGCTGTTTATGGTTTTAATGCTTTCCCACCTGCAGAAGCATTTTGACGCAATATTAGCAGACGACTTTTGAAAACATTGTGGCCAAAGGTAAAATTGCTCATGATAAGCAATTTCTCCTTTGGCCACAATGTTTTCAATTTTATTTAACAACTACGCTATCTTTATTGGAGATTTTTCATGTTTTTGCCAATATGTTTTCAAAGTCGTCTGCTGTAGATTTGTTGTATGTGGGAAAAGGTTAATGCATCTGCGTACAGTAGAGACTCAGACGAGTCAAAGTTTCAAAGTTTCAAAGTTTGTTTATTACCCTCGGAACACTTTAACATTGTAATATGAGGTAATAATAACAACATATATACCTATTGTAATACGGGGAAAGACCATGCTGTATGGTATTACATCAACATAGTATAAGATATTCAAGAAGGAAATAAATATAAACGAAATTATATCGGTTAACCAAAAAGAAAAGAAAAAGTAGAGTAGAGTAGAGTAGGCGCACAGTATCGCCATATTGGGATTCGCTTCGTTAGATATCCCTTATTGTCAGTCTTTTCCGGCTGTCTGTCTGTCTGTTTGTTTGTAAAGCGACGCTCCACAGCCCCAACCGAAGGGCCGATTCCGATGAAACTTGGTGAACAGGTGCCATACGGGCTCAGGGTGTGCGCGTTTGAGTTTCGTTGCTAAGGACCCACAACCAAGGGCTTTTCCGGCTGCCTGTCTGTCTGTTTGTTTGTAAAGCGACGCTCCACAGCCCAAACCGAAGGGTCGATTCCGATGAAACTTGGTGAACAGGTGCCATATGGGCTCAGGGTGTACGCGTTTGAGTTTCATTGCTAAGAACCCACAACCAAGGCGAATCCCACGTCGCCTACCGGCTTGTTCTTTAGTCTCCGTCTACGTATTATGTAGCCATAGACGCATCTTTTGGCGAGAAACTAGAACTGAAGCCCTATAATTTAACGCCAATTTACCTTGGTATGATCCCGTTACGGAGAGTCAATAATACCGCTAGTCGCAAGCTCATACACACATAGGTTGGTGTTTCCTGGAGCTCCACTCATATGTTGTTATCATAAAGGATTCAGCTAGCGGAGCTTAACGCATTCCTGTCAGTTAACCATTTCCCTCATATAGACGCTTTCTGACGCCTCTGCAGCAGACGGAATTTTGAAAACATAGTGACAAAAGAAGAAATTGCACAAAACGTGCAATTTCTCCTTTTGCCACAATGTTTTCCACTTTTTGTCATAGGTTATCCATTCAATTTTAGAGATTTTCTATGTTTTGACAAAATACGTTCAAAGTCGCCTGCTGCAGAATTGTCGTATGAGGGAAAGGGTTAAGCTTCAGGCACTATACCAAGGGCCAATATGGCAGATGTTTCGAGATGATTTTAAACCAATATCCTAACTTGCCCGAGGGTTATACTCCTATAATTGTAGCCTGAGAACAATTTGGTGTTTACCCTCAAGGCTTTTCTGCTTAATCTATTGTAACAAAGGAGGAATAGACGTACACATGCAGACAGCCAGGAAACCCAGAGGCAACAATTGACTATATAATGCTATTGATTTACGTTTGCCTCCCAGCCATGTACTCAAAGGATTTGAGATTCTAAGGATTGAAATTCTATAACATGTTTACGCTGTTTTCGGATTCTCTTACCAGAGCCGTCTCTGAAAGCACACGTATATTGGGAAATAAACGCTAGATGTGCAGCCCAATTTAGTTCGAGGCCATTTGTCATATAGTGTGATATTATTCTAAAAGCTACGGTGGTATCGTTGTTACAGCGTTCACCTGAGATTGTAAAGTTTCAGGTTCAAGCCCCGATTTTGTGATGATTTTTTGTGTGTGGGGAAAACGACATTAGTTGGGGACTCTCTACCTACTAGGGCTTGTGGGGGATAGATAGCATTACGATTATTATGCCGGTGTCATGATAAACTTATCAAGAGCACTGGTAATTAACCTAGCAAATATGGCGGAATGTACTGCGGAGCACGATGTAAAACACCATTTAAACACAATTCAATTTCAAAAGTGTAATCTTCAAACTTTCACCGGATAGTATTTAAAAAAAAAAAAAATACATTATATATACTTTTCCACACACAACATTTCTACAGCAGGCGACTTTGAAAACATCTAGAAAATATTTTCTGTAGAAATAAGAGGATTGTTATTGAATATATTTAAAAACATTGTGTCAAAAGGAGAATTTACTCATTATAAGCAATTTGCTACAATGTCTTTAAATGTCGCCTGCCAATGATGCAGCAGCTTGCGTCTGCATGTGGGAAAGGGTAAATACTTTTTCTCTTGCCGCACGGGCGTATTAACACGTCGCTATGGTAGCGATACCCGCAGGCGAATTTTCTTTCATTAAGCTACTGAACGGTTTAAAACCTGCCCGAGCTTTGCGCGGAGAGAAAAAAGTAAGACGCCCTCGGGGCAATGCACCCGAAAGACGAACGGCGTATAGAGAGAAAGAGCACATTGTAAACTAATCAGTTGACTTGAATACTTGAACGGCGATGCACATGTAAGGGAATTTTACGTCTTCAATTTGTCTACAGTTCATCGGGTGATTGAATTGAAAACGATCGAGATATTTTATTGGGAGTTTAAAGGAGAAAAAGATTCTTGTTGTCAGGTATGGAACTTTACGTTTATATTGTCTCTATAATCAGGGACGTAGATAAAATTATCTACGTTCCTGCTATAATTATTGCTTTTCTAATTTTGATATATATATATATATATATATCTGTGTAGTTGACGACTTTTGAAAACATTGTGTTGTGGTTACATGGGGACATTGTAAGTAATGATTTTCAAAACTCTTCTTTCGTCAAAATGCTTTTATATCCGTCTGAATACTGTTCATTTTTCTTATTCAAACGACTTTGGAAAACAAAGTGGGAAACGGAGATATGAATAACTGTCCCCACTATGTTTTCATCTCTGTAGCAAAAAATGAATCTACCAATGTCCTGATATTACATCATTATCTGCAAGTGCTTTCAAAGCAGACGAAATTATTAATGCTACGCTTACAATTAATTAATCCTTTCCCTCATATAGACGCTTTCTGACGCCTCTGCAGCAGACGGCTTTTTGAAAACATAGTGACAAAAGAAGAAATTGCACAAAACGTGCAATTTCTCCTTTTGCCACAATGTTTTCTTCTTTTTGTCATAGGTTATCCATGTAATTATGGAGATTTTCTATGTTTTGACAAAATACGTTCAAAGTCGTCTGCTGCATAATTGTCGTATTGTCGTATGAGGGAAAGGGTTAATGAGTTTTATACTTTGATTCAATAATGTCCGAAATTCCAATTCTTCAGATAGTTAGAACAGAACAGAACTTCTAATACTGATTCATTATACATTTACCTGATATTCGATTATCACGACACAGTTAGAATTAGGATACTTCTGATAATGATTCATTAACCATTTACCTGATATTCGATTATCACGACACAGTTAGAATTAGGATACTTCTAATAATGATTCATTGTCCATTTACCTGATATTCGATTATCACGACACAGTTAGAATTAGGATACTTCTGATAATGATTCATTAACCATTTACCTGATATTCGATTATCACGACACAGTTAGAATTAGGATACTTCTAATAATGATTCATTATCCATTTACCTGATATTCGATTATCACGACACAGTTAGAATTAGGATACTTCTAATAATGATTCATTATCCATTTACCTGATATTCGATTATCATGACACTCACGACTCTTGGCGCCTTTCCAATAGATAACTAGTATTGAAAACATTGTGTAAAAAGAAGAAAATGTGCATCTTCTCATTTCCCCACATTCGTTTCAACTGTGTTTTATTCTCAGACGTATTAGCCCTTTCCCTCATATATAGACGCTTTCTGACGCCTCTGCAGCAGATGGCTTTTTGAAAACATAGTGACAAAAGAAGAAATTGCACAAAACGTGCAATTTCTCCTTTTGCCACAATGTTTTCCACTTTTTGTCATAGGTTATCCATTCAATTATGGAGATTTTCTATGTTTTGACAAAATACGTTCAAAGTCGTCTGCTGCAGAATTGTCGTATGAGGGAAAGGGTTACATACATCACATCTGCAGCAGAGGAGGATGATGATAACATCCCACGACCTCACTTTTTTCAATATTCGTCTGCTACAAAGATGACTCTAAAGTCGTCTGTGTCAAAACAAAAAGGGTAAATATATAGTTCATTGGCCTGTAACTCACTCTACCAGAACTTATCGTTGTAAGTGTTACCCTTAGGTTTCAAGACTTAACCGTGAGTTGAAAACGTTGTTACACTGTGGTGAGCAGTTTCCTTTTTTCCCATGTTATTTTCAAAAGTTTTCTGCTACGAAAGCGTCAGTTTCAGGAAATGAGCTTAAACTTGTTATATATTGGTAAACGGAAAAAAGGAGAATATTTGAGGTATTTCATCTTTTAAAACTTGCTATTGTTCTGTAGCTTTCCGTTTGTGTATGTAAGCCAGCAACAGGCAAATATGTATTTTAAGGTCATCCGTATTCAACGACCACTGACATACAGTGAAATCTGTGCAATAAGACCACCAATCTGGTCTGTGGTCACAGGTGGTCTTTATTTGCAGGGTTCTTGATGCAGAAACAGATTAATTGGTTAACTTATAGTGTGGTTGCTATAGACATGGAATTGCTATTCCAAGGTGGTCTTTAGCACAGGTTCGACTGTATATATAATCATTTGTTTAAAGAGACCACCTTTCAGATACACAACTTCCATAACTTTTGATGTAAACTGACATGCATTTAATATTCACCTGCTTCTATTAGGAGCTTAAGTTGTTTAGTCCAATTTGATTGCTTCGAACAACTTTGGCTTGATATTGATTATCTAAGCATAAACTAAACTAAATATCAATTTACAATAACAGTGTTACTTGAAGTGGTCGCTACACACAGATGGTCGCCTACTACAGATTGTCTCTTAACACCGGGTTGACTGTAACCGGTTAGAATATTACACAGCCTCCCGTATTCTGCAGTCCTATATCATAGGCATACGACTTAATCGAAACGTTTGAAACATTGTTGGAAAGTAATTAGACAGTTCTCGTTTTGCCAACTCGCCAATGTGGTCGCAAAAGTAAACTTTTACATGTTAAGTGTTTATTCCTTTATGTACAAATAAGCTGCGTCTAACGAGTTAAGGTCTTAATGCAATGAAGACTCGGATCACAGTTTCACCAGAACATTCGCTGTCTGTCTACATGTAGAGTGGAACCTATGTATAAAGACCACCCAAGAAAACACAACTATATGGTCTTTGTTCACAGGTGGTGTTTAATTACAGGGTCTTTTATGCAGACAATGATTAATTCGGAAAGTAAAAGTGTGGTTGCTATTGACAGGGAATCGTTTTTTAAAGGTGGTCTTTAGCACTGGTTTGATTTGTATTTTAGTTCTAGATGAATTTTTTTTTACAAAAACCTAGAAATCTGTCCTAGGTAATCTTTTGTAAGTCAAGTAACCCTGTATGATCATTTTACAAAGAGTCAAATCACCTCGGTGGTTAAGTGGTATAGCGTCCGACTCGGTGCGGGAGGTCACGGGTCCGATCTCAGACTGGGACATACCAAATATTTTGGACAATTGTTGAAAGCGGCGTAGTGCACTTTTAAACCAATCAATCAACATAGAGTAAATACGATCCCAAATCGTCAGACACTGCTCAAATGTTGTTGTTTTTTTAATTTCGGAGTCCGAGATAAGTAAACGTTTTGAACAATGGGGTCCATTAGTATTTTTTTCACAACCATGTCGAGCTATACATTTTCCACTTTGTTCTGTTCATGAATGTTTTGTCAATTAATGGTAAATTTGCCATTGTGAGATAAACCTTTTGAACAACGATTTGGGCTAAATTTGTAAATATACCCGCGAGGCTTGTCGCATTAACCCTTTCCATTATTCTACAGCAGACGGCTGTTTAAAAACATAGTGACAAATGAAGAAATTGCTCTAAACGAGCAATTTTCTCCTTTTGCCACAATGTTTTCCACTTTTAGTCAGAGGTTATTTATTCAATTATAGATTTATTTTCTATTTTTTTGACGAAATATGTTCAAAGTCGTCTGCTGCAGAATATTTGTATGAGGTAAAGGGTAAAAATCATTTTCTTAGGACGTCATACTGACTTAATTTCATTTTTTATTCAATAAACAACTTTTAAATTAATCATGTTTAATTAATCGACTTGTAATGCATCTGTAGCAGGCAACTTTGAGAACATTATTGGAAAAGGATATATTGCTCGTTATGATTATTAAATGATTACCCGTTACTGGTGCTCAGCTTCTGTCACTTCACTGTTATGTTCATTTAGTCAAAGACCTAATAACACTAATGTGTTATTAGGTCTTTGATTTAGTCTAGACCCCGGTTAGCGATCTCCCGCCTAATAACATTACGGTTATGACCCATTCAATAGTATACTGTATGTCGACTCTTCCCAACTGCTGAGAAAACTTAAATAATTTAGAAAATAATGGAACATATCCGATCACGATATTTTGTATTCAAATCACGTATAGTTGTATGATACATATCATACAATATACTAATAGGCCCATGGGACATGGTGTACTTTTATTAACCCTTTCTCTCATATAGACGCTTTCTGACGCCTCTGCAGCAGACGGATTTTTGAAAACATAGTAACAAAAGAAGAAATTGCACAAAACGTGCAATTTCTCCTTTTTCCACAATGTTTTCCACTTTTTGTCGTAGGTTATCCATTCAATTATGGAGATTTTCTGTGTATTGACAAAATACGTTCAAAGTCGTCTGCTGCAGAATTGTCGTATGAGGGAAAGGGTTAACACATAATTATTGTTAAATTATGAATGTATATTATAAATCGTTATCACATGTCACACTAATAAACAATGTACTTACTTATATAGCCAGACGATATAAGTTATAATTATAGAAAGGGTCGAAAAACGGGCACATTCTCCATTCTTATACAAGTCGCTTGTTATACAAAAATCTGTAGAAAGGAAAGGGTTAAATGGTCGATTGCATACAGCATAAATCGCTATATGATATGTATTTCATTTTCAGCAATTCCTGCTTTTCCACCATGTTTTCTAAAGTCATCTGCTGCAAATACACCAATTATCGTCTGGGTGATAGGGTAAGGAGTTGACTCATTCCCACATACAGACGCTTTATGACGCTTTATGACGCCTTTGCAGCAAAAGGTTTTTTTGAAAACAGTGTGGCAAAAGGAGAAATTGCTCATTATGTTTTCAACTTTATTCATGAATTGCTCTTTCATTTGTATAGGTTTTCCATATTTGGACTTATAATTCCAAATAATTTTAAATAGTTTCAAAGTCGTATGCTGTAAAATATGTGATATGTGGGCAATAGGGATAAGGAATAAGAATGCGGACAATTTATATTGAATTCTACAACGTACAAAAGCACAAATTTAAAAAAAAAAAAAAGGCTTTTCAATGTAAATTTGCCTCGGAGGCTTTTTGGCAACATTTCTTTCGGTTTTTAAAAACCCTTAGTCCGAGATTCTGAAGTTGTCATCAATGCCTTAGTGACAAGTTCCTGATAGGCGCATTGATCTAATGTGGCAAATGGTCATATTTGTCTTAATGAGTTATTTCTCTGTTTGTCACAATGTTTTCAAAAATATACCAATGATTAAACATTAATTTTAAAGATGTTTTCTGCAAGTTTGCCTATTCGTTTTCAACGTCGTCTGCTGTGGCTTTGTTTTATATTGGAAAGGGCTAAAACGGTCAAGTGCCTTCCCTATACTTACCAAGGTATAATGTAAAATTATTAAAATGGTAATAATGGCTGCCCTCCTTGACACTCAGGATTTCGCGGTAACCATTACGACTGACTGGCCGGTTTTAGGATAAATGGTTCAATAGTACTGGTAACTAACACAGGACACGCCGTGATATAACTGAAACTGTATTGACAGCGGCATAAAACTCCAAACCATCAATCCTTACGTACCACTGAAGGTTTCAAGGATGCTGTTGCGGCTGATACACTAGTGTCAGAGTCACACCAAAGACTTTAACAATGGTAGTAAAATGGCTTTCCCCCCTCGGCCCAGAATTGTGGGGTTAGCATTACGACTGACACCCTTGTGGCAGGGTGTTTACGGACCAGTAGTACCGGTTGCTCACACAGGAAAATGTTGAAAACGGCATAAAACACTATACAAACAAAAACTAGTGTCAGGATAATGGATAATGACAGACCTGGTTATTCATCGAAAACATGTGTCATTATTCCTTTCCCACAAAGGGACGCTGTCTGACGCCTCTGCAACACATGACGTATGAACACGTTGTGGCAAAAGGAGAAACTGCTCATAATGAGCAGTTTCTACTTTTTCCACAACGTTTTCAACTTTACTCACTATTTTCTCAATTTATCGAAAGTTTCCACAAATTTGACTCCTGAATAGTTTTAGCCCGGCCGGGTAGCTCAATTGGTAGCGTATCTGACTCGTGATCTGGAGGTCACGGGTTCGATACCCGGTTGCGGCGACATTCTTTCGGGCGATGTTTTCCATTGCCTCTCACCTCTGATATATGTGAGAAAGTAGTCAGTGGCTTCGAAAGAATGTTGTGTAAGTACTGGTGTGGGAAAGCCAGGAAAACATGGGTAGGTGCACTGACCGCCGTGATATGACCAAAGCTGTTGAAAGCGGCGTTAAACTCCAAACAAAACCTGAATAGTTTCAAAATCGTCTGCTGCAGATTTGGTGCATTTGAGAAAGGGTTGTAAAACTAAAATTATCAGTGGGAAAAGTGGAACAAACACAACAATGAACACTTTCCAACATAAAGCAACTCTTCAGCGGTTTGATTGAACATATTCAAGCTAAGATCTGAACGAATGAAATCTTTACTGTATAGAGTTGGAAACAGTGTGACACTCGGGAGAAATTGCTCTCGAAGAGTAATTTCCACTTTGCCACAATGTTTTCCCAAATCATTTCATTCAGATACGTCATGATGCAACTGCAAATTGGAAAGGGTCCCAAGAAATCAAGTTTATACTTTCACAACATCGCTATTTACCCTTTCCCTCATACGACAATTATGCAGCAGACGACTTTGAAAGTATTTTGTCAAAAAAATAGAAAATCTCCATAATTGAATGGATAACCTATGAAAAAAGTGGAAAACATTGTAGCAAAGGGAGAAATTGCACGTTTTGTGCAATTTCTTCTTTTGTCACTATGTTTTCAAAAAGCCATCTGCTGCAGAGGCGTCAAGCGTATATATGAGGGAAAGGGTTAATAATCCGAGCTGTCTATACAATACTGAGCCGTCCCGCGAGAAAACCAACATGGTGGACTCTGCGTAAAGTATCGACCCGGATCAGCCTAAGCATGCCCAAGCGAACCCGGACAGACACTTTTCGCCTCCTATGAATTTTCTGTTTCAGGAATCATTACTCTATACGTCTCTATCTACCGGAGACGCAATGTGTCGGCCCGAATTACCCTGAGCAGACTGCGCAGGCGGATCTGGGTGGATACATTACGCAGAGTACATAATAATGGTTTTCTCACGAGACGGCGCACATGCTTTTGATTGCTGTCATGTGTCCCGGATGCTATCGTGTATAAAGAATTTTAAAACTACTGAAAAGTCTTAACAAAAATGTGGATAATTTGCCGATGGCTTCAGGAGGGTCAGATGTATAAATTGCCTGGCCCCGCTCCCCGCCCCTCTGGCGGTTCATTAGTTAATGTAAAACTCCCCAAGGCGGGAGAGATAGAGAAACGCTATATATCTATCAGGACTCAGCTAATATAAGTAGGTGTGCCCAAGGCATAATGTAATGGACTCGTCCGAACAAAATAGTATAAACCATGATCAAATCTAACGCTTACATGAACATATTGTTTTTAAAGTCATCTGCTTTTGAGGGAAATGTGTACATCATCGAAGCAATACAAGTATACATGTAATTTTGAAACAGAATTTAAATAATTGTTGGAAAATTATAACGTGCTCGTTTCATGCAGTGTATGTGGGGGTTTATTGTTTTTGTTCGAGAATGAAGGCCGTTGGCGTGGCCATTTGGGCGCTTATAGTTATCTTGGTGAAGAAAAGTGTCACCCGTAGAGTCTCAAATTCTGTCCATCTACACGCGTTGTAACTCGTATACAAATTGTTATGTAGGACTTGAAGTGAGAAGTATAGCCCTACTAGTTTTACACAAAATCTAACTGTCACTAATGTCAAAACCCGGAGCGTCAATAAGACACCCAAATCCCCTGACTCGATTCACATGAAACGTTATACATATATAGTTAACCTTTTCCCACATACGAAAAAAATCTGCTGCAGACGACTTTGAAAACATATTGACAAAAACCTGAAAAATCTCCATAAAAGATAGCTTAATTGTTAAATAAAGTTGAAAACATTGTGGCCATAGGAGAAATTGCTCATGAGCAATTTCACCTTTGGCCACAATGTTTTCAAACGTCGTCTGCTGCTATAGCGTCAAAATGCGTCTGCAGGTGTTGGAAAGGGTTGATTATCGCTTTTATAAGGTTGAACTATCGTTGAAATCTCGTTAAAACGCATCAATCAATCAATCGAGCGAGTTTCAGAAAAAGAACCACGTTTCATCCTGTCGTTTATCTTTGTGACTTTAAGTTCTATGTTGGCCTCCAGGGCAATCTTCTTGGACTCGCCCAATATGATAGAAAAACGAATTAATCAAGTTACGGCATCTGTCATACAATAGGTTTTGTTACACATTTCCCCCAGAAGCAGTATCTAACTATTTTCCTCCATACGGGCTATGCTTAAGCTTTCCAACAAAGAAACGTATTTAATGCCTCTACAGTCACGTTTTACGCCTGTGCAGCAGTCACATTTTACACCTCTACAACAGTCACAGTTTACGCCTGTGCAGCATAATAATCTACATGTATTGTCACATTTGAATCTCCTGCTTTTGAAATTTAAACGAAAAAATGTAATGTCAGGAAAATTTGACAAGCTCATATGTAAAGTTTTTGATACACTTTAACACAATTGAATACATTGGTGAACTACTCATTTCATAAATAACTCAATTTCCACAATCCGTCCGAAAGTCGTCTGCTGTAGAGGCGTCTAAATTTGTCAAAATCCGGGACCATCTTTCGACGCAACTGCAACAGCTTTCTTTTAATATGGGCAGATGGTGTCGGTATACAGATGACTTCATTTTTAAACTTACGTTTTGGTTCAGACGACTCGGTGGTGTAGTGGTGGAGGGTCCGCCTCGGGTGCTAGTGGTCGTGTGTACGTTCTCCGACCGGATCATACCAAAGACGTTAAAAATGGTAGTAATGACTGCCGTCTTTGGCGCTCAGGGTTGCGGGGTTAGCATTGCGACTGACTGGCTGGTGTCAAGATAAATGGACCAGTAGTACTGATAACTTACCCAGGAAACGCCGAGAGATGTCTGAACAATTGTTAAAAGCGGCGCAAAACGGTCAATCAGTCAATCAATCAGTCCATACTGTTCAACAGCCTCAAACTTACGCTCTGGTTCTTCTAGAAAAACTTAATTATTTTCCTAGATTGTAGAATTGGAACACTTCAAAATGTAGTCTTAACCATTTCCCATATACAGCACATCTAAAGCAGACATATTTAAACATTTAGAATCAAATATTGAAAAATATCTATACAGAAAAGTTTTCATATTTAATAAGGTTGAAAATATTTTGGTAAAAACGAAATTGCTCATAAGCAATTTCTCCTTTAGCCACAATGTTTTCAAAAGACATCTGCTGCATATGCGTAAAAAGGCGTATTTATGTTGGACAGGGGGCTTAAAGAAAACTACAGTTGAAGCTCTACTAGTTTCAACCCTGCATCCCTTAAATCATGGGATACCATTAGGGGATTCAACGAAATCTTTGATCACGTGATGAGTCACGTTGTCCGGATGTTCAATCCTTCATGCGGATGACCGCCTCGTTGGTGTTGTGTTGGAGCATCTGTCTCGGTGGTGATGTGTTGGAGCATCTGCCTCGGTGGTGTTGTGTTGGAGCATCTGCCTCAGTGGTGATGTGTTGGAGCATCTGCCTCGGTGGTGATGTTTTGGAGCATCTGCCTCGGTGGTGATGTGTTGGAGCATCTGCCTCGGTGGTGTTCTGTTGGAGCATCTGCCTCGGTGGTGATGTGTTGGAGCATCTGCCGGTGATGTGTTGGAGCATCTGCCTCAGTGGTGATGTGTTGGAGCATCTGCCTCAGTGGTGATGTGTAGGAGCATCTGCCTCGGTGGTGATGTGTTGGAGCATCTGCCTCGGTGGTGTTGTGTTGGAGCATCTGCCTCGGTGGTGATGTGTTGGAGCATCTGCCTCGGTGGTGATGTGTTGGAGCATCTGCCTCGGTGGTGATGTGTTGGAGCATCTGCCTCGGTGGTGATGTGTTGGAGCGTCTGCCTCAGTGGTGATGTGTTGGAGCATCTGCCTCGGTGGAGGTCAAGGATTCGATCCCCGGAAGGATCATACGAAAAACTGTAGAAGCAATGGTAGTAATTGTTACCTTTCTCTGCGCTTAGACTGGTGAGGTTATCATTGCGACTGACTGGCTGGTGTCAGGCTAAATAGACCGGCAGTACTGGTATCTTACCCAGGACATGCCTAGGAATAATTGAACAAATGTGGAAAGCGACGTTAAACACTAAAACAAGCAATGCACTTCATACACGATTTTGAATTCCAGAAAAAAAGTCTTAAAATAGCCTTGAGGGAAAAAAACCTAGTAGGTCAACCTGCTAACTTGCGAGGAATGTCAGTTTTAGACTGGTTATATGCGGGTTAATGTACATGTATATTACTTTCCTTTTTGCCTTTAGCCATTATGCCTAGGGTGAAATAACGTTGAAATTTGAATAGACATTTGCGCATATATTCGTATGTATTTAAGTTTCAATCTTTACTCTAAGAGTTGTTAATAATACACTTACCTAATGGCAAACGGTGCAGACCCTTTCCGGAATGTACATTCGCTTGGTCTGATCGGAATCAACATTAATCGCAAGTTTTCTAAGCCTTATTATTCAAAGATCAATAGTCAGATACGTGTTAACAATTAATAATGTTATGCTATTAATGAATGATATGACCCATGTCTAAATAAACCCGCGAACCCTTCATCTTCATCCTAGTTGTTTACCTCCTACCCACACTAGTTTAGTTAACCCTTTACCTCATACGACAATTCTGCAGCAGACGACTTTGAACATATTTTGTCAAAAAATAGAAAATCTCTATAATTGAATGGGTGACCTATGACTTAAAGTGGAAAACATTGTGTCACTATGTTTTCAAAAAGCCGTCTGCTGCAGAGGCGTCAGAAAGCGTATATATCAGGGAAAGGGTCAATAGCACCAAAGAAACGTTTTATGGCTAGATACTTTTTTATGTCGAATTATGAAACAGAACAGAAGTTTCAAATGACATTAACATGCGCGTTCATAGTCCCATAAAAGTAACGATAGCTTAAGTTTGCTTGTCGGACTGTCGAACCAGCAGTAGTTTGTGCAAATCCCATTCCGACAGTGCCACAACATTCTTTCCGGCGGTGAACAAGAGTTTTTTTGTGATCAGCAACAATCTTCTCCCACCAGCGGGTTTTTGAGAAATTAGCCACTGTCTATGTAAGGGTATCGTGTGTATTACTGGTGCAAGACAGTCGGGAAATGCAATGGCAGCTGAACTTCCCGTCGGGAAAGGATGGGAATATGGTATAAAACCTCATGCACTTGATCAGTACTTCAATTCAGCGATGGCTGAAGGTCTAGATGTTTGGAATACAACCACAAATACCAACGAGCATGCAGCACGTTCCGTTTGTAACCGTATTATACATGACCCATCTCGGAAACTATATATGCAATCAGTCCTTAGGTTCACTGAGAAATGAACAGCTGAAATATAGCTGCGGGATTGTTTGCTAAATATCTGAAATTACATGGCCAGCGGATCTATAGGAGTGCAGATGTTCCGGAACCTGTCTGCCAGTGAATATAGGCGTGGAGAGTGCAATTACTGAAATATTCACAGCCTCTGGACTTTTACCGATTTACCCTTTTCTATTCTTGATGAACGAAAAAATAGGTTTCAATGTATTGTCTGATAAAATATATGTAAATTTAATATAGAAAACTACTAACGTTATTTATTTGCAAAGAGTATGACAACCTGTATTATCATAATTATGATATATCGTTCCCCTAAAGCCTAAATTGCAGTTAATGTATTTTTATCATATTTATTTTTTCAATGACACGTAATGCAGTATAAGATCTAATCATAGGCTCCGTCAGTGTCGAACTTTATACCATTTTGGAATCTTAATCTGCACTTCTGGCAAACCAACGCTGTCACATTTGCGATCACTTATATTCACACCAGTTTATGCATCCGTGCAGACCGATCTGAATCTCCACTATGTTTGCGATACCATTACTTATTGGTCATTGCAGATTCCAATAAGATCCCCTGTGTATGCAAGCTGGGCCATATCTACATTTGCCCTAAAGAAGTTGTTTTTTCCTGTCGAATTACTCATCTATTCTAAACAAATTATACAAGATAAAGAAAACATGAATCATATAATAGGCAGAGTTTTGTGTACAAAGTAAACTTTATACTACATGTATATTGGTAAGCCAAATCTAGCAGAACGGCGTTCCAGGAAAACCAACCTTACGGCATTCGCAAGCAGTGTAGACCCAGAACAATCTGCGCAGTTTGATTCCGTTTTTTGCACACTTCGCAAAACCGTTTGTACCTGTTATCGTCCCCCGTCAACTCGAGCACGCCAACTCCGGTACAAAACCAAAATGGCGTCTCTTTCCAGAGCAAGATTTCCGGTGTACCGTGCACAGCAACACCTACCCGCTACACAGCGCCGGTGCACATTGACGTAGGGGGCGTTATTTATACGTCGTCGTACGTAAAGGTGTTCAAGACCGTTCCGACAAACATCGTATATTTGGATTAGATATCACTGATATGCAATCAGATATCTATATTAACCTTTTCCCTCATACAAATGCTTTTTGACGCCCCTGCAGCAGACAACTTTTGTAAACATTGTGGCAAAAGGAAAATCTTTCATTTATAGAGAGCATCTATAGTTTTGCTTACGTGTTTTAACGTCGTCTGCCGCACCTTAGTTATATGTGAGAAAGGGTTAATAAATCATAAATATAGTAATTTCGATTGTCCTCGAGCACGGCTCGTGTAATTAATTGATTTTAACATTTTTATATCTAAAATGCAAATTATTGCTGTTTGGTTACGGATTTGAAATGGCAAATTCAAATTTTAGCGCTCTAAAAGTTTCACCAGAAAACTTACAATGCGACTTCGCCACCTGTTTCTGGCAAAGTTTTAGAAATATAAAGAGCAGGTTTGGACAGAGAATGTAGCTGAAATACAGTAACATTCACCCATATGGGAAGTTTGATTATTTTGAGTTTTCAACAATGTTTCGGTCAGGCTGATCCGGGTCGATACTATTCGCAGAGTCCAAAATGTTTGTTTTCTTGTAGGAAGACAAATGACGTTAGTTACAATGACTTGTCAATTATCGATGAAGTGAATATTCTGGTTGGAATTCAAACTGACAACCCCAGGATCGACTGTCCTCGTCGATATTGAGTGGTAGCTGCTCGACACTGCCAAGGGAATGTGTACAGTAAATTCCTAAGTGCGGAAGAGAATGCAATAAACTAAGAACTGGTATCTTACCAAAATAGTGTTATTCTTGAAATGCAGGGTTTCGTTTGTGTTTTGCAGCTGTCGTATATTATACAAATTTAACGCCCCAAACTCGTACATTGTACAAAGCAGAAACACTTGATAAACGGATCAATTACGCTTCTGATAAAAGGTCTAACGATGGGCTGAAGAGCCCCGGGGCACAGGTTCGGCTTTCAGAGGTTGGGGAGCCAGAGGCCGAGTCGATACAATTGATTTACCAATTCCCTAATGTATGATGCTTTCGTTGCATTCGAGTTTGTAAAACATTCTGGATAAAATTACTGAAAATGACCACCAAATACATAATGTTACAAGTAAAGTCAAGTCAAAAAGCCATAATTTGGACTTACAATCGAAACGCGCGAACTAGAAGAACTGTTCACCATGAGCAATTTCTTCTTTTCTCTCGATGTTTTTTAAAGTCGCATTCTGAAAAAGCACGTAATATATATATCAAACAAAGAGTTGAATAATATTTACTCGTATTCATTTTCCGAAATGCTGTCTTATCACCACGAAATGTTAATAATAAAACATTACAATCAGTAATAAATAGATTCTAGACATACAAGTAAAGTGTATGTAGGTTGAATTTGGCATTGACCTTGGGCCAAACGCATTTCCCTATTCCGGGTTACCGATATTCATAGTTGGATGAACTGTCACAATATAACTAAAATACTGTTTAATACGATCTTAAATCCCAATAATACAAACAGTGTATAATAGTCCAGCCAAGCCACGCGAAAGCCGACCGTTAAAGGGCTCATGAACCTCTGTGGTGCTGTAGCGTAAGAAAGTCTTTTGAACACACTTCATTCATTTGTATTTATCTTTTCAGATCAGTTGGTGTCCCAATAACACGCAAGACTGGAGCTCAAGGTATCCATCGCGGACGCCGGGCGGCGTCTGTCGCCCCCTGTCCACTCGAGCTCGCCATCTCCGGTACATAACCAAAATGGCGTCTCTTTCCAGAGCAAGATTACCGGTGTTCCGTGCCCAGCGACACCTACCCGCTACACAGCGCCGGTACACATTGACGTAGGGGGCGTTATTTATACGTCGTCGTTAGAAACGCTTACAAGGTAAAACTTCATTTTCGTTTATTTGGAATGGGTTTCTCTGTTGTTCAACGTCGGACCTCGATAGCTCAGTCGGTAGACTTATACGGGAGATAGCAATTTACCTAGGATAGAATTCCAAATTATAAGCCAGTGGTTCGAACGCATATCCCCTGGATTGACAGTTAATGGTGCTCGGTCCAAGTCATTCAAACGTTTGCTTAGTTCCTAGCCAATAGCAAATACATGTATGAGCGTTTGCGTATTGACCTACATTACACACGTACCTCTGCTATCTCTGCTTATATCATTTCGGAGAGTCATTGCCAGAAGATAGATTGCAAACAGGTTTGACCTAGACCAGAGTGCGCTGATTTAAAAGGCTGATCAGCGTCTTCGATTGTCACAAATTCAAAAAGGCTGGTTTAAACCATGCCGTGGCGTAATTGATATTGACTTTGGAATCCGTGTTCTTTCGCCTGAAGCAGCGGGATTAATTTTTAAAATCGGCCAACAAATTAGTTCAGCCCCCGAGGCCAGACCGGCCAATGTCAACAACGGTGTATATATGAGACGCGTCTGGCGCTTTGGGTTCTTATTGACTCTCCGTAACGAGGTCAGATACATATACATTGACGTATAACTAGTGGGGCTGCGCTTCTAGTATTTGGTCAATAGATGCATGTACGACTAACTAACATGTAGTCAAACAATACAGGCTCTGGTGAGACTGTGTGGACGTAAAGACTCGCACCAGTCTCCATTGTTCGAAGATACAGGGAGACCCAAACTCGCTTGACACGGCTACTATATATATATATATATATATATACTAACATGAACGTGTTTGAACGAAAGAGTCCAATGAATTACATCGGTGCCTGATGAATTTACATTTATACAAACTCCCGATTTCATATCATCTCTTGTAGATGGATGTTTAGCATGTCCCCGGTTTCTGCAATGTTCTCAAACGTTTATTTCCATTTGTTGTCTAAAATATCGTGGCTTGAAATAGTTGAAAAGATTGAAAATAAGGCTGAAGTGAATGGTTTATTTTAGTATTAAATCATTTCCGTTGTTTTATGTTTTGCAAAAGTCGTCTGTATCAGCGGCATAAACAGTCGTCTGTATCAGAACCATTTTGTTAACTGGTTGATGTTTGGACCTATAAACGTTCCATACTACAGAAAACTAGCCTACTTGAGCCTCCTTCATTTCTCCTTTATAGTATTATACAGTGGATGCCTTTTCTGTTGAAAACATTTAAACTTGAAACTCTTCGTTTTCGTTGTTTAAGGCACTGGCCAAGAAAGGGGGTGATTTCTTTGAAACCATCTAAATAGTTTCAGAAGCCAATTCACTTTTTTATGTGCCAGACGACGTTTGTAAATTATTCAGAATATGGATTCAAACGTTCCAGATGTTACCATTTCGAGGGCTTGGCGTGAAACGGTTGTAACTAAAGTTAGTATTTTTTTTACCAATGTTAATCACCTCGCCATAAAGTCTTTATAAGCGTTAAATAATTTTTCTTGGTAAACAATGGAAATTTAGGTGCCATTGCTCGTTCTTAGCAATGGCACCTAAATTTGCATTGTTTGCAAAGGGGTCAAAATTTTCCCCTAAACCAGGGTTTTCAAAATAGGTCTTTAGTTACAACCGTTTCACGCCGAGCCCTCGATTTTATCCCCAATATCGATGTTGATTGGTTGAAGAAATGGTCGGAAAGACGAAGCGGCAAGTTGCAAAATACCGATTATATTGTAGCCGGTTACCTGCTATGGTTAACTGTGTCGTCTGCTTATTTAAAAAGTTACATCTGCAATATTGGAGGTTTTGATTGATTGATTGGGGTTTAACGCCGTTTTTAACAATTTCTCAGTTATATCACGGCGGCCAGTTCACCTACGCATGCATTTCCTGGTTTTCTCACACCAGTACTCCACACAACAATCTTCCCAAGCAACTGGCTCCTTTTCCACATAGAATTAGCCCAGTGGTGGAAGACGAATGACGCATGTCGCATTGACTTTTGTCAATCGTCGGAAAGAAAGTTGGCCGAGCCGGGATTCGAACTCACAACCCCTGGATTGACAGCCCGCGTCGCTACCGACTGAGCTACATATTGGAGGTGGAAACTTGGATAATAATTTGGAAACATTGTTGCTGTGGTGTGGGGAATTTGTTTAGTATGAGCAGTTTCTGCCGAGCCCCGGTAGCTCAGTCGATAGCGACTCGGGCTGTCATACACAGGGGTTGTGAGTTCGAACCCCAGCTCGGCCAACATTCTTTCCGACGTTTGACAAAAGTCACTGTGAAAAGCGTCATTCGTTCTTTCACCAATGGGCTAACAGTCTATGTGGAAAAGCAGCCAGTTGCTTGGAAAGTATGTTGTGTGGAGTACTGGTGTGAGTAAACCAGGAATGAATGGATGAATGTATATTGTTTTATGGCGCATCGACAGCTAAGGTCATTTAGCGCGCAATTAAATCTAATTATTCATGATCCCTGGGTAAACAAACCAGTACTAGGCTAGAAAATGTGCCTTGCCCAAGGGCACTCCACCATGACCGTAGTGCCGCGACTGGGGAGTAAACCAGGAAACATATGAGTAGGTGAACTGGCCGCCGTGATATGACTGAACAATTGTTGAAACGGCGTTAAACCCAAATGAATCAATTAATCAATAAGCAGTTCCTCATTTTCTACCTTTTTTTAAAAAATACTGTCCCCTGTAAAGATATCAAAGGTAAATAACCTATATGAATGACTCGGGGCTACAACAGTTTATTTTTGGATTGGAAATATTATTTGTTGAAAAACTTTGTTAATCAACTTTGTATCCATAGTCCTATCCCATTGTTTTTGTTCCTTAATTAACCCTTTTCCTCCTATAGACGCATTTGGACGCATCTGCAGCAGACGACTTTTGAAAAAATATTGTGACAAAAGGAGAAATTGCTCAAAACGAGCAATTTGTCCTTTTGCAACAATGTTTTTTTTTCTTTTGTCAGTAATCATACCTTCATTTCTGGAAATTTTTCATACTTCTATGTTGATGTTTTAAATGTCGAATGCTGCAGATTGTTTTGTATGTGGAAATGGTTAAAGCGTGAAACTGAACCAGTGATCGTTTTCTTTCTAACACAAAATTACGATTCCTCAGAAGCGTTGTTTTTCCTTTGCGCAGCTTGTTTTTATGATGAACATTTGCAGCAGTTTGCCCCGTGGTATTATTCTGTTGAAAATCCTAAAACAATCCCCAGCGCCCTCCGGCATGATATTAGATTAACGATTTCTGTGTACCAGCTCTGTTGCCATAGCCACGACCGGAAAGCCCCGGGCTTTTTCACGTCAACAACAGAAAACAGAGAAAATCCTTCCCCACTCTCAGTGATCGAAATAAGATCGTCTTTGGATTGATGTAAAGGGACTGCAGGCGATTCGTAAAGCCTTTCCCTGATGCAGACGACCTAAGACACCATTGCAGCAGACGAGTTTCGAAATCATTATCGGAAAATGAGGAACTGTTCGGATCGAACCATAACTACTTTTCCAACAATATTTTCGAATCAGTTTCAAAAGTATCCTATCAACTTTTAAGATGTATTTTTTCCCCTACAATTGTTTTCAAAGCGGACTACGCTAAACTGTCATATAAGGTAAACAGTTAAACTGTTTTACCAACAGTTTTACTACTTACATTTAACTTCAAACGAAATTTTACTCAATGCCTTTTTGCCAAAATTCTATAAAGGCTTTTTGAGTTTCCTAAAAACAACAGAGCGGCAGCAGCGAACTTTGGGACAAAAATAGGTAACCATTTGGAAAATCACTATAAATGAAAGTGTTATTAAGGTATACGAAAACAATTTGGCAAATGTAGATATTTTCAAATACAGCTGCTGTAGCTGCATCAAATTGCTTGTACATATGTAGCAAATCTGCAGCAGACGACTTTGAAATTATCAAGCCCAAAATATAGAAAAACTCTTAAGTGATAGAATGATTATAAAATAGAGTTGAAATCATTTTGGCAAATGGAGAAATTGCTCATCATGAGCAATTTCTCCTTTTGCCACAATGATTTCAAATGTCTTCTGCTGCAGAGGCGTCAAAAAGCGTATATATGTTGAAAACGGGGAGTTAAGAAAAGAGTAGATAACCAGGATACATATTATTATGACACTTTTGAGAAAGGGGAGAAACATGTTCGGAAAGGAGAGGTGCCTTCATTCGTGAGACCGTTTGAACGGTTTTCTTTCACAAGGGGAAAACAAAACTATTGTTTATAACATGAGAAGTAATATAACACAAAATCGGTTAAAAAGCAAAATGAAAAAATCCCTACAATAGAATAGACAATTTCTGACATTGGGTATAGAATATGTATTCCAGCTTTGAGCACGATATATATACGTCTTCTCTGCGTACGATCAATAATATAGCCTAGGGGTAAAAATACTCGTTTATCTAGACGTTTGGGTATATTTTCTATCGAGGCAGTTTTTCAAGTAGCTTTGTGTACATTTCAAAAAGCTATGTTGCCCCGGGCTAACAACTCTATAATGAGAAGTTCATTAGATGAAACTGGATTCGCGCAATTTACTTTACTTGTGGGCAAAACTCGAGTTTTAATATTATATCAGGCTTGAAATATAAATTGGGCCTCTACACGTCAAAATTGTACCTTACGGGAAATGTTTAACCCTTTATCTGATACAGACGGCTTTAGGCAAAGTCTTTAGTTGTCGTATCTTGAACACTTCTTCACCTCATTGGTGTTGCGGTGGAGCGTCCGCCTCGAGTTCGGGAGGTCACGGGTTCGATCCCCGGTCGGGTCATACCAAATACTTCAAACATGGTTGTAGTGGCCGCCTCCATTGGCTCCCAGGGTCTCGGGTTAGCATTATGACTGACTGGCTGGTGTCAGGATAAGTTGACCAGTAGTACTTGTAACTTACCCAGGAAACGCCGTGATATAACTGAAAAATTGTTGAAAGCGGCGTTAAAAATCAAACAATCATGAAAAAAAGGATACCGGTAAAACAGAGGAATAACTACTTTCTCCCGCAATATTTTTTTCATAGCTATTAAAATATCATTACTGTAAAATGTTTAACCATTTCCCACATGCAAAGACATGTTGACGCATGTACTGCAAATGCGTTTTAAATACATTGAAGCAAAAGGCACAATTGCTGGAGAAAAAAAAAGCATGCGATTCGACAAAACCCATGGTGTACGGTCAACTGTTTGTCACTTTTCAGGGGGCCACTGTTCAGGGGGTCACTGTTCAGGACTGTTGACAAGACAATCTTTACTTATATTGGTGTGACCGCCTCGTTGGTGTAGAGGTAGAGCGTCCGTCTAGGGTATGGGAGGTCGTGGGATCGATTCCCGCCCGGTGGTATTAATGGCTGCCCTCCTTGGCGCTCAGGGTTGCAGGGTTAGCATAACGACTGACAGGCTGGTATCAGGATAAATGGACCAGTAGTGCTAGTAACTTACCCAGGAAACGCTGTGATATAACTGAAAACGTGTCTGTATAGACTCGTTTCTGACTCTGACTGCTTGTCTAGAAGTATTGCTTTCATATGAAGTTGAACAATGTTTTCATAAATCGTCTGCTCAGGAACGTAGATCTTATCTACGTCCCTGGTCTGCTACAGTAAACTGTACACTTAGACTTACAGGTGGGCGACATGTGGTTAATCGAAAAAAGATGTTCTTTTATAGGTATCTTTCTTTCTAGGGCAGTGTTTCGTATAGTTCTGTATATTTCTGTATAGTGCTGTATAGTTCTGTATATGTCTGTATAGTTCTGTATAGGTCTATATAGATATGTATATGTCTGTTTAGTTCTGTATAGGTCTGTATATGTTTGTATATGTCTGTATAGGTATGTTTAGGTATGTATAATTATGTACAGGTCTGTATAGGTCTGTATAGGTATGTATATGTATGTATAGGTCTGTATAGGTTTGTTTAGTTCTGTATAGGTCTGTATATATCTGTTTAGGTATGTATATGTCTGTATAGGTCTGTATAAGCTGTATAGTTATGTATAGTTTTGTATAGGTCTGTTTTGGTCTGTATATGTCTGTATAGTTATGTATAGTTCTGTATAGGTATGTATAGGTCTGTATATTTATGTATAGTTCTGTATAGGTATATATAGGTATATGTATGTATAGTTATGTATAGGTCTGTATAAGTCTGTATAGGTCTGTATATGTCTGTATATGTCTATATAGGTATGTATAGTTCTGTATAGTTCCTTTATTGAATCCTATCTTCTTTCCAGTATCCCAAACAACCTCTCTTCACCTCTGTTTGTCATTGAACCCTTTCCCACATACAACAATTAAGCAGCAGACGATTTTGCAGAGATATTGACTACAATATTGAAAAGTTCTCTTAAGTGAATGCAAAACATATAGTTGAAACATTGTGGCAAAAGGATAAATTGCTTATCATGAGCGAACCCCTTTTACCACACCGTTTATAAAAGTCGTCTGCTGCAGAGGCATCAGAACGCGTCTGTATGTAGGAAAGGGATAACAAAGCACCGGAACTAAGTTCAATCTACGTAATACTGATACAACAACATAATAATGTCTACCTATCAACCCAAGTTATTTGTTAATTCTAAGATCCCCTTGGGGGTTAATTGCTAATGCTTGGTTGTGTCAGAAAAAAACAACTATTTGGTATTTATCTATCTACTAAGTATGAACTTAATACGAAAGCCTGAGGCCGCTGCAATTTTCTAATAACAAATCTACTGAAATAGGTAAAATTCTGGCAAACATTTATTGCTTAATTTAAATTTATATCTCTTTCATTGTTTTAAACTTTAAATTGGTTTAACTATTTCTCTTATGGGCATTATATTTAAATGTTCCGAATTTCTTCGGAGATTTTAATTCAGTATTTCCCATCAGAGGGTGACAGATACGTTTCTACAACGTCATTATGTTCTATATAAACCGTTAACCCGATACGATATTAAAAGTCTACATTGAAAACATTTGGGCATGGAAAAATGTAGCAACTGGAAGTAGTACTTTCCTATAAAGTTGCAAACATTTAAGGAAAATAAAGAATTGCTAGTTATGCGCATTTTTATCATTTTTTCCCCACAATGTTTTTAATACGGCAGTCTGTTGCAGAAGCATCACATGTTGTCTGTATCAGGAAATGGTTAAGGGAACCGTTTCATCCCTAATGGTGACTTTGGCAGTTCTTAAAATCATCATTGGAAAAGGAGAGGTGTATTTTTTTACCATCATCTGTTAGTATTTTTCCTCATAATGTTTTAATTTTAATGGTCCAGAATGACCATATGATGACATCAGTTTATTATACAAATATATATATATATTTAAAATACTATTAAAGACAAGAATAATTCATATATATGAAACATAATCCTAACCTGCGGCAGTCTATGTTTGAGTATTTTCATAAGGTTTCCAAACGGTTTATTGATTTCGAACACTTCAGAGAATGATGCAACCGTTCGGCTGATAACCATACGGTATCATTTAGTGTCGACTGCTTTGAAAACATTGCAACATGGAAAATAAATCATGATTAATTTCTCATTTTGTCACAATATGTTCAGCCTTTTCCAATAATTCTACTTTCATAAATAGAGATTGTTCACACTGTTGCCTAAATACCTTCAAATTCGTCTACTGTAATTGTTTCATATGTGTGAAAGGGTAAATCACCTAGCGTTTCTTATTTTCTCAATGTGTTAATTTTGTCTATTTGTAGGTTTCCCGAGTCCAGACTTGCCCGGCTGTTCAACGGAAATGTCCCGATAGTTCTGGATACATTGAAGCAACACTACTTCATAGACCGAGACGGTAAACTGTTCCGCTACATTCTGAACTACATTCGCTCATGTAAACTCATGCTACCCGACAACTTCAAAGAAACCGAACAACTCTACGAGGAGGCAAAGTACTTCGAACTTCATGGAATGATGCGAGAGCTTGAATACATCATGAAGGGTAAACATGTTAAGAAAGAGAAAATGGACATAAATGAATCAAAGTTTGGGAAAGAAAATGAGTTTTGTGACTGTGTAGCGGTCAGTTTAAGTCCAGATCTTGGCGAAAGAATATCTCTGAGCGCGGAGCGATTTCTGTTAGAGGACGTGTTTCCGGAGTTAAGCTCCGCCCTCATGGACTCACGGAATTCTGGGTTCAATATGGACAATCGTTACGTCATCAATTTTCCGTTGAATGGTTTCTGCAAGCTTAACTCTATACAAGTGTTTCAAAGACTTCTGAACCAGGGTTTCAGGATAGAAGGTGCGACGGGTGGCGGTGTCGAGGGGCAACAGTTCAATGAGTACTTGTTTGTAAGGAGACACTGTAAACCCGTTTGAAAATATTGTGTAACAGTTCTGTATAAGTCAGACTTGACCTACGGAAGGCATTTGTGACGTTATGTGAATATATATAAGCTACATGTGTCCCTGATATGTATGGGGAAAAGGTACACGTTGGCTTTGAGAATAGCAAAGATAGACATCAAAAATCTGCAATGTTCACAACTTACTTACACAATCTTGTTTGAAGTGATTCTGCCAACTTGTGTAGATTCTGTTAAGTTTATCTGAACTGAACCTGAACTGTTCAGAAATGTCAGCGTGTACCCTTGCTTATGCACGGGCTCATACAGTAACAGCCGTACCGTTTCCTTGTACCATCCGGCCGCTTGACATGTTTTCTGATTAATTAAGACCTCGGCAATATCTATCTGCCATTTTAGGTTACAATTTACAATGAAAATGCTGCTTTTTGTTGTAACGGTTCTAAAATGAAAAGACATGAGTGAACAGGAAATATGCACTTTCCCTATAAAACAAATCTTCAATCCCTGCTTTGTCCTGCAAACAAGTTTAGGACAGTTTGAGTTGTTTTCCATTGTATTCATATTGGTATTCGCAACAAATGTTTACAAAGATCTGCTTACGCTTCCATTCCATGCACCATTATCCAAAGTAACACTGGTTGTCTGAATTTGTTCTGAATTCATGGCTGAGAAATGATTGATGAACAGTGCAGATCCAGATCGTACTACGAAGTACGAATGCATAGGTGGTCAACTCTTGTTGCACAAGCTCAAAGATTGGTTAGGCTGGATATCGGCTCATATTATCATTTTCTGGAATCACGTCGCCGATGTGCCTCCGTAGATATACATGAAGGTCAATTTGTACATTTATCTTGCTTTAAGTACTATATTGAAATCCATAAGTTTTCTCTTTGAATCATGTATAGGTAGTGCGTTGTTTATTTCATAAACGTTTTAACTGTGCGTTAATTATAACAACATAAGCTTTTGCAATAAACACATCAAATCTTAATTGAAATATATTGCAATATGAGCCGTCCCATGAGAATGGCCTCTGCGTAATGTATCGACACAGAGCAGTCTGCGCAGTCAGCGCAGATTGATCCGGGCCGACAAATTCTGTCTCGGAGGTATAGAGTAATGATTCCTGAAACAGAAAATAAACAGGAGGCGAAAAGCACTGTCTATTTGGTTAAGCCTGCGCGGCATATTTAGGCTGATCCGGGGACTTTATGCAGAGTCCATAATGTTGGTTTTCTCGCGTGACGGCTCAAATATACTTTTACGCATGGCTCAGAATCGGGATAATTTTGATAAGTAAAAGCGTAAGCTTTTATAGGATAAAACCGTTAACACTTTCCCACATACCTAGAGAATGTGGAATATCCCTATACATGAAAGCTTTATTCTAATTCCAAAAATCCTATAGATGAGTCAAAATGCGTATGTATTTGTGAATTGTAAAAAACATATTTAATTTGGAAAACAAAAACCTCACAAAAAGCATGCTTTAATCGTAACACGCTATTTACATAATAGTGTGAAATTCTAAACTTATAGGCTAGAAATATGCACAATTCTATTATGTTTTTAACAAGATTACGTCTTAGAAATGTTTGAATTACATTTACAATTCCTTTAGTTCAAATGTAAATAACAATTTCCATTCAATTTATTTCAACCGGATGTAATAACATTTTTGCTATAGTCGATATTTCGGTCGGAAATATCCCCGGCAGTGAATCTTAGAATCATGAGTTCAAATCCCAGCTCGGCCAATACTCATTTCAACTATAAACAAAAGACGACCATCGTCTTGCGCCTTTAATAGATGCATCTGACTCCGTTTAGAATGGCAGCTAATTGCCTAGTAAGAATGAGTGTTGTTTAGAGAGCTGATTCAAGACTGTCATGGAACACTTGGATAAGTGGAATGGTCGACGTCGTTTACGTTTGAGCCGTCCCGTGAGAAAACCAACAGTGTGGACTCTGCGTAAAGTATCGACCCGGATCAGTCTTAGCATGCCGCTCAGGCTAACCCGGACAGACACTGTTCGTGGATTTTCTGTCTCAGGAATCGTTGCTCTACATCTCTATCCCCCTGAGACGGAATGTGTCGGCCGGATCAGTCTGCGCGGACAGCGCAGGCTGATCTGGTCGATACATTACGCAGATATATTGATATGAGCCGTCCCGCGAGAAAACCAACAGTGTGGACTCTGCGTAAAGTATCGACCCGTTTCAGCCTAAGCATGCCACGCAGGCTAACCCGGACAGATACGTTTCGCCTCTTGTATATTTTCTGTTTCAGGAATCATTACTCTATACCTTCATCCCCCTGAGACGAAAGGTTTCGGCCCGGATTAGCCTGCGCGGACTGCGCAGGCTGATCTGGGTGGATACATTACGCAGAGGCCATACTATTGGTTTCTTCTCGCGGCAGCTCGTTTGTTCTGTTTAAAATGGCGTTTATTCCGATCAGTCAATCTCATATGGAAGATACGACTATAGAAAATAATACGATTTTATTTGCAAAGTAAATCAGGGGCGGTGACTTAGTTTCAGCAGGGGGGAAAGGTTACTGACTTACTCCCCATTTGTTTCAGAACACGATTTCTATGATCAATTTGCTCATTATTAAAATATTAATTCCTTTCCTGGAAAAGGGAAATAAAACATGACACTGATAGCTTCTGGCAGATTGTATGTCTTGATCAAATTCTACTACTTCTGGATTATTCTGTAATCAAATGAAATTATGTAAATGTACAATATTTCCTAGACCTACAAATGGTGAAACTTTAATCTCTAATAAATGTTGAATTCTGCCTTAACCCTTTCCCACATACAAACAAATCGGCAGAAGACAACTTTGAAAACATATATACTAACATATGGAAAATCTCCATACATTAAAGAATAATTATTGAATGAGTTGACAACATTGGTACAAACAGGAGGAAAATGCTTATCATTACTACTTTTTCCTCGATGTGTTATAGTAGTCTGCTGCAGATGCGATGAAGTGCGTCTGAATGTGGGAAAGGTTTACAACTTAAAATGGACCACGCCATACGCAAACCGACCTTCGAGGAGGGGGTGAACATAGATGTTTACGATAAGATCGTACACTATTGCAGAGGACTAGATAAGAGGGAGTGAACAGGTCTTTCCCCCACAATACTTCTCTTATTACTCAACCAAATCCTATGTTGTGGGTACTCAAAAGAATCGTCTCACCGAGACGATTCTTTTGAGTACACACAGCATAGGGTTTGAATGTCAAATAAGGATTTTAGAATATGAAAAATGCCCCTTATTTAGAGCTCTGCTATTGTACAGTCTTTTTGGGATCATACCATTTCCCCAGAGACGTCTTGGATGTGTCTATGTCTACATAGCAACGAGTGAGGAGCAATGACACACAGAGCTAAGGCAAAGACTGATAATGACATTTGCTAGTCGTACTTAATCGAAGGTCGTTTTTCTTACTGCGTGTTTCAAAATTACTTTTCAATGTGCTGTGTATTATTTGAACTTATTTCCAATTGTTATATATATATATATATATATGTAATTCATGAATAAATCACCATGAACTATACTTAGTGTTGTTTCCATCTGTCGTTTTCTCTTCTTGTTTGTTTCATAACATTTGGTTCCCGGTTATATAGCAAATAGTCCGCACTCTGTCTGTCCGCTCGTCCCGCATTTTTGTCGGTGCTGGCTCTCAGCAACAACTTGCTAGATTTCAATAAAACTGAATTAAAACGAAGTGCCCTTTAATAGTTTACTTAAACTTATATGAGTATATGACAAGACGAATTTTGATGCAAAGCATCAATGACGTCACACATGATTTTGAAGCATGACTTTTAAATGAAGCAGATGCAGTTCAGTACATTTAAATAGCGTGTAAACAGACATGATGTAAAAATAGTTCGAACAAGAAGGCCAAATATCCCTTTATTTTAAACAAGAGACCAAGATGTGCCTACATTGCTCACCTTGCTACCATACCCTATAATAAAAGGTTACAAAGAGCAGAAAAGGTACACTTTGACGTAGGGATAGACGTTTTATATGCTGCGATCTATGTGATATTCAGCATGTGAAGTTTAGACAGTTTGCTTAACATTGACTGCAACTATAATGTGTCATACAAGCTGAAGTGTCTTACCAATAAACGGTTTTAAATCTGCTTTAACTAGATCAATTAGATCAAAAGACCCACCATAGGTGCTTAAATATTAACTTATAGTAAGGTTTAATGCCTCTAGTTTTAAGTTAAGTATGACACAAGCTTTGGAAGGAGAGCGAGAAGTATATTCTCCTTCCAGTTTAGCAGAAGTATGATAACAAAAACGGGAGTATATAAACAACAAGAACGAAGTAATTTTAAAAAAGTTTAAAGATATTTATGATCAAAATTTAGCATTTGTGCAATGAAAAAAAAAAAAAGTTCACATGTATAGTCAACATATGGCAAGAATACAATGGTCTGAATGAACAAACTGTATGGGAAGGAACGTTTTAAGTTTAGACATACAACATATCTTTATAAATAGGCAAAAACATCCCCCGAATCTTGGGGATGTAAACCTAATAATTAAAAAGGCGTAGCCTATGAAAGAACTTTTTTTCTGAGCTTTGATGAACCATGTCGTCAGGGCCGTAAATCAAACTATTAAAAAAGCATAACCTAGGAATTTGGGTTAAAGTTATTGAAAACAAATTAAATGTGTCTAAAGATTTGTAATAACGGTAGTATTTTGTATCTTGTTGTTTCTTAAATCAGTTAATGGTGTTTTTTGGTGTGTTTTTTCAAACGAATAACAGAGTTTTTCTTTACAATAATAATGATGGTTGCTCCCTTTTCGAATAAGTAATCCCATATGTTTCTTATTTTTTTCCGTTTTTCAACAATATTTCACTTATAAATTAGGGACAGAGCACCAGCAGTCATTCCTGATTCACTGGATACAAAGCAGTACTTAGATAGGAAAATGTGCCATGCCTAAGGGTATTTGGTACACCATGAACGTCATGAGAGGGGTTCGGACTAAAGACATTCGGTCCCAAGACTTCTAACGCTAATCACTTTTAATCTGTCAGTATGTTATATATCATGAATAGTTTAAGTAATCCCATGGTACAAAATTGAATCGTATTCAATACTGACACAGCGCTTCCGCGCGTCGTCAATAAATAACTCTATTTGGACGGAGTTCATTTACCCTTTCCCGCGTACGACAAATCTGCAGCAGAAGACTTTGAAAAAGTTTAAGCAACAGCACTGAAAATCCGTTTGAATGAAAGAACATTATTTGAATAGAGATCGTTTTGAGCAATTTCTTTTTTTGTCGCCATGTTTTCAAAAAGCCGTCTGCTGCAGAGGCGTCAGAAAGCGTCTATTTAGCTTCCATAGATTCGACATTATAGGCGCAAGTTCGTCAGAAATGAAGACTTTAGAAATGGTAGTAACGGCTGTCCTCCTTGGCGCTCATGGTTGCGGGGTTAGCCTTACGACAATCTGACTGGTGTCAGGACAAATGGACAAGTAGTACTGGTAACTTACCCAAGATTTAGGTGATTCGTCTCTTGCAAATGCACAAGAGGTCATCCATTTCGACGTCTATTAAAAAGGACATAGGCGGTTTCGATTTGTGGAATTATACGATTGGGATGATGTGCGATCTTAATGTATAATAAGGCAGTAAAGATGGTTGATTGATTGATTTATTGATTGTTTCGTGTTTTACGCCACTTTCTACAAAATTTCAGTTATATCACGGAATTTCTTGTTTAATTTACCAGTACTACTGGCCCATTTATCCTGACACCAGTCAGTCAGTGGTAATGCAGTGATAATGCAAACCCCGCAACCCTGAGCGCCAAGGAGGGCAGCCATTACTACCGTTTTGAAAGTCTTTGGTATGACATGGCCGGTTATCTGTCTGATTATGCTAACACTAGTATCCTGGGAACCAAACAGGGAAGCATTTACTTATTTTCTTCTTTTCTAAATGAGCGCAACAGGAAAACCAACAGCGTAGCATTTGCAAACGAGAGTAGAACCATATCACCCTGCGTCCTCATGCAGTCTGATCTAGATCTGCATATTTCCATTATAAGTCAAATATGCATTCAACAAGCCTCTGACATACAGTATACGTTCAGATTAGATGGTATGAATGTGTAATTTGATCATTGACCATACTCGTTAAAAACCTTGATTTCATAGAGCAGACCCGACAAGTTATATAAGCCATGCCTTACGGAATTCCGTTAGGGCCATCTGCATATTCGCCTTTGAATAAAATAATCTGAAACGCGAAAACACGATAACGCGAAAGTACGATGAAGAAAAGGCGAAGCTACGATGACGAAATTGCGAAAGTACGATTACGGAAACGCGAAAACGCGAAAACACGATGATGAAAATGCGATATAATTTCGCGTTTTCATCATCGTACCTTCGCGTTTTCGTCATCGTACTTTCGCGGTTTCGTGTTTTCGTCATCGTACTTTCGCGTTTTCGCGTTTTCGTCATCGTGTTTTCGTCATCGTACTTTCGAGTTTTCGTCATCGTAGTTTCGTGTTTTCGTCATCGTACTTTCGCATTTTCGTCATCGTACTTTCGCGTTTTCGTCATCGTACTTTCGCCTTCCGGTGCGCTTTTGCATACAGGAATTCTCCTTCCACGTGAAAATGTACAATTGGTGCAAGCTCACCTTATGTCTATACCCATATCCGATTATATTTCGCGTTTTCGCGTTTTCGTCATCGTACTTTCGCGTTTTCATCATCGTAGTTTCGCGTTTTCGTCATCGTACTTTCGAGATTTCGTGTTTTCGCGTTTTCGTCATCGTACTTTCGTGATTTCGTGTTTTCGCGTTTCAGATTATTTCATTCATAGGCGATGGCCATAACGGAATTCCGTAATGCCTTGCTTTCAGTGTAGAAGTTTTGCAACGGTTCGTACCAGAATGAATACCCGGCCGGGTAGCTCAGTTGGTAGCGTATCTGACCTGTGATCTGTAGGTCACGGGTTCGATACCCGGTTGAGGCGAACATTCTTTCGGGCGATTTTTCCCATTGCCTCTCACCTCTGATTTATGTGAGAAAGTAGTCAGTGGCTTCGAAAGAATGTTGTGCAAGTACTGGTGTGGGAAAGCCAGGAAAACATGGGTAGGTGCACTGACCGCCGTGATATGACCAAAGCTGTTGAAAGCGGCGTTAAACTCCAAACAAACAAACAAACAAACCAGAATGAATATTTGAGTGTTGGATTGGCTACCGTCTGCTACCATAAAACTTCATTGAAAGCAGGGACTATCTTGCTCTAGACAGTGACTCGACGGTGTAACAATACATCGTACAATTAGAATACAGTCAAACCTGTGCTAAGACCACCTTTGTATGGTAATTCCCTGTCTATAGCAACCACTTATTTTGAGTTCCCAATCACTCATTTTCTGCATAAATGACCCTGCAATTAAAGCCCACCTGTAAACAAAGAGAAGATTTTTCTCTTCCCATGTGGTAGGTCTTTAACACAGGTTGGACTGCATATTCAAAAGTATTTCCTTTCCCACATGAAGACGCCCTTTAACGCATTTGTAGCAGACGATTCTTTTAGGGGGGAAACATGTAGGAGATAGAAGAAATAGCTAATTATTAGCAAGTTTTCATGTAGGCTATATTCTTTTCTAATCTGATAGTGAATTATCATTTAGAAAGATGTCCATGTATATAAGGCCTACTTCGCCCCAGATTTAATTCAAGCTGATCCAAGTTCAACAACTACAATATATATATTGTTTGTCGTTTGCTGATTATTCATTCTTTGCGTGGGAATGGCTGAAATTCAACTAGATTGATATAAGATTCGGCTCTCTAAACTCGAGGTTCTTTTTCACGGATTTTCTTTTTGAGAGGAGCCCGATTGCCGAGCCACACCGGTACGTACGTACGATCCTCTTATAATACTTCTCCTCTCTCTTCGCCCCCCCCCCCCCCCCCCCCCCCCCCCCCCCCCATGAACCAGAAGAAAGAAAGAATCAGACAGGAGAAAGTCCAACCTGTGTTTAAAAAACACCCATGGGAAGAGAACAATATGGTCTTTGTCCACAGGTGGTCTGTTATTGCAGGGTCATTTATGCAGAGAAAATGAGTAATTAGGAAGTTAAAAGTGTGGTTGCTATAGACAGGGAATTGCTATACAAGTGGTCTTTAGAACAGGTTTAACTGTGTATATAGTTTGTATCTGCACTTATTTTGTGCACCACCACTACCCTGTAAAAATGTCACCATGTACGACAATACTCCAGGGCCATGTGCATTAACGGAAGAAGAAGATGTCAATAGAAATCATGAACAATAGAAAGTTGATGCAAGGCATCACTGTTGCCGGAAAAGACTGCATTAATTTATTTTTTAACACACATGCATACGAGACTTTCATTAGTCTTAACATACACATAATGTTTTCATTGAGGACTAATTCCATGATTTTTGAAATTCCTCATACACATTTCAGGACTTTGGTCAGGATTTTGGATATTTTGTATTTGTCAATAAAACCACAACAAATACAGTTTGAGATTTAAATCTACATGCAATAAAAAGCTATTTAACTCTTTCCATGTTTGAAGCAACAATGAAGACTTTTAAACTTTTAAAACATTGAGAAAACGGTTAAATTGCTGAAGACATGAAGTTTCTCCTTTTTAATAATAATTATAATAAGTATTTCACAGATGTTAAAATTTATCCTCATATGTTTAAAAAGTAGACCACACTTGAAACACCGTATCAGCTAATTTGTTTATTTAAATCATTGATGCATACAATATAATCTGAACTGTGTGTGTGTGTGAAAATAAACAATACGTCGTCTGTTTCTTCTTCTTCATATGGTTTTATTTACCCTCGCCTATCGGCATAAAGCCATTTGGCGAGCAGCCATTGTTTTAACGTCGTCTGTTCATTAGGCTACAGAGAATATATACAAGGTGTACTTTGATTATTAACACTGGTTTCCGAATTGGATGAGCTAAAGCCGGAGAAAATTTAGACTGCTCTGCTGTTATTGCTTATATAGTTTCCAAACCGGAAGTAAATAATGTAATCCAGTCAACTAACGCTTTGTTTACGTATTCTAGCGGCCAAGCCGGTTCAAAACTCGATACAAATTTTATCCGATTAATCTGTCACCAAGTAAAGCTTAAAAATGGTAAGTTATGTCGATTTATGACGCTTCATGTTCTCAACTATATAATTCAACCCGTATATTTGATCAGAATTACTCTGTTGTAGTAAATATCATATCGGAAACTGGGGGTGTTTGAGCGTGATTGAAAATGTCTGCAGGACGTCTGATTGCATGCAATTATCTTGTTTCTGTCGCTGTAGTATTGCAATAGGAAATCAAATAACCGTGTGTTGATGTCACCAATCGTGTACGATCTAAAATAGGGTCAATAATTGCACAACTTCTGTAAACAAATGCCAAAATATAAGACGTTTTGAGCCCTGGCATATCCTTTTGTCCATGACTATATGCATCATATCAAAGCTTTTGCATGTTCTCCTGTCATTACAACAATCGAAGTGCAGTAAGAGTGTGAAATGGAATATGGTACGAGCTTGACGTATTATTTGTCATTTACAATGAAAAAGTTTTAGAAGACAAACAAACGGTTTGTTTATATACAAATGAATGTAGTCTTATCATTCCATCTTTGTGATCGTGCTAAGTTCCTTTTGTTGTGTATCTTTGTTCTAGCAGAAGTGTTTTGTTATGTCTAAAGAGTAAAGATGCATTTTGTCCTTGACAATTGTTTTTCTTTACTGCTTAAGTTTATAATACTAAAGGCTCGTGAACATTTGTGGTGGGAACCGTACAGTGGCAAGGCATATTTTCTAGCCTAGTATTGACATAGAAGACTAAATCTAGGGACTCGAAATGTCTACAATAGAAGTACTGGTTTGTTTTCCCATGAATAAGTAAAATGTCAGTGATATAACTGAAATAATATTGAAAAGGTGTTAAACCCCAATAAAACGATGTGAAGCTGAACATATTTTTTCATACCTGGCGAGACAACCATCATTTTTCAGTGGTTAAAACTGAAGCATCTTAAGTTTACACCGGGGTTTTGCATGTTTTACTGAATATACATTGTAAAGGGACTGGGTTGCACAGGGATAAGTAGTTTGGTAGCCCTGGATGTATGACTTACAAATTATAATTTACACTGCAATGTTAGCCTATATGATATATCTTGCAAACTAGACATTAGCTCAGTCAAATTCATATTATATATAACTTCATAAATGTATGTCTACTTTTTGTACAAATTTATTACAGGTGGCTGGAAAAAGTTCTAAGATGTTGCAACACATCAACTACAGGATGCGATGCACCCTGCAAGATGGTAGAATATTTGTTGGTACATTTAAAGCTTTCGACAAACACATGAATCTCATCTTAGGGGACTGTGATGAATTCCGTAAGGTCAAGCCTAAAACTGCAAAAGCTGGTGACAGAGAAGAAAAGAGAAGCTTAGGTTTGGTTTTGTTACGAGGTGAACATTTAGTTTCGATGACCGTTGAAGGCCCACCCCCAACAGAGGTAAAATTTTAGTTGCTCGTTCTGGAGTGAATGTTGGTCATACCAAATACTTGAAGAATGGTAGTAATGGCTGCCCTCCTTGATGCTTAACCCTTTTCCTCATACGACAATTCTGCAGCAGACGACTTTGAACATATTTTGTCAAAACATAGAAAATCTCTATAATTGAATGGATAACCTATGACTAAAAGTGGAAAACATTGTGGCAAAAGGAGAAATTGCACGTTTTGTGCAATTTCTTCTTTTGTCACAATGTTTTCAAAAAGCCATCTGCTGCAGAGGCGCCAGAAAGCGTCTATATGAGGGAAAGGGTTAAGTTAAGGTTGTGGAGTTAATATTACAACTGACTGGCTGGTCTCGGTATTAATGGACCGGTAGTAATTATAACTTACCCGGGAAATGCTGTGATGTAGCTTAAACATTGTTAAAAGCAGCATAGAACATCAATCAATGGATTGTATTTTCATAGGAATAATTTTACCATCGAGCTTTGACATTAATTATTAACTGATTAAAACTCGGTTAACACTAAACAAATACATCCAATGCTACTGAAAAGTGTTTCAATACTATCGACAATCTTTCCAGGGTTGTGTCTAGGTCTCATTTCCATACTATCAATTTTGAGATATTTTGACCTTTTGTATTGAAAAGGTTCTTCAAATTTGTACAAGCAAAAAAAATGCTGATATACATTAATTATTGCTTGCTTCAGTGGTTTAATGAATACATTTCTTTAACCACTGAAGAGAAGTAAATTGAAATAAAAGAAAGGATTACTGGGTTGATAAATTTAAGTTTTGGGACATTAAAACATGGGTCGAGCCCCGGTAGCGACGCAGGCTGTCAATCCAGGGGTTGTGAGTTCAAACCCCAGCTCTGCCAACATTATTTCCGACGTTTGACAAAGGTCATTGTGACATGGGTCGTTCATCTTCCACCAATGGGATATCATTTTATGTGGAAAAGTAGCCAGTTGCTTGGAAGGAATGTTGTATAAAGTACTGGTGTGAGAAAGAAAAGAAACATATCAGTAGGTGAACTGGCTGCCGTGATATGACTGAAAAATTGTTGAAAACGTCGTTAAACCCCAATCAATCAATTAAAACATGGGTTCAATTAAAAATTTAATTATGTTATTGCCTTATCTCATCTTGTGTAGACATTATAGGGCATTTTAATGATGAATGATAAATTAATGATAAATAATAAAAAACAACGGTTCAAGTAAAATTCATGAATTTGTTTTATTGGTTTCACATCTTGTGTAGACATAACAGCATTTTTCTGATACAGGGTAATAGTAATGGTGTTGCCTGCCTAGGCAAGATGACTATTAGGGATCACTTCTTTTGTCTTTGTTGAACATTTTCTTACTCAAGTTACTGACATGTTAGCATGCAACATGTGTTTTGTTCCTTTAAATACTTGAGGAGTTATAACAATTATATTGTTTATTTCCATCTTCAGGAGGGATCCAGAGTTCCATTGTCCGGTTCAGCAGCAGCACCAGGTGCAGGTGTTGGCCGTGCAGCAGGTCGGGGTGTTACAAGTGGACCTGGAGGAGCAGCACCAGGTTTGCAGGGCCCAGTAAGAGGAGTTGGTGGTCCCTCATCACAGATGATGGCTCCAAACAGTGGAGGTAACTTGAAATAATAAACCGTTGAGATTGGAAATGGTTGAACAATTTTACCCTCTACATTTGAGGCAACTTGTATTAAATTAAGATAGGGATGTCTACAAAGTGGTTTAGTCTAGTCTATTGATATACTTCATATGGGTAATGTTTTGAATTAAAAGTCAAATAAAAGTGCAACTTTTAAAACATTTACAGTTTAAGATTTGAAAACTAAACACAAGCAATTATGACGAGTTAAAAACATAAGAAGGGGAGAATTTTACATTTTTAGCAATTTCGAAAGACCCTTCATTATTTTTAAGGAATTTACTTTTATCTTTATTTGGGGAGACCGTTTGAAATTACCAATTATCTTGATTCAAAAGGACCTACTGGTTATCTTTGCCATCTAGTCCAAATTGTACCTTGGGTATCCACACTCAGAAAATATGGTGCTCTATTGTGAATTTACTGTATTTCAGGTATGATGAGAGGTGGTATGATGGGTCGTGGAGCTCCTCCACCAGGCATGCGAGGACCACCAGGTAATCTAATAGCTTCATTTCTTAAACCCTTTCCCACATACAACAATTCTGCAGCAGACGACTTTCAAATGATCTCGAGTTGAAAACATTGTGGTAAAAGGTGAAATTTCTCATCATGAGTGAATAAGCAATTCCTCGCTCCTTTCATCCCAATATTTTCAAAATTCATCTTCTGCAAAGGCATCAGAAAGCATCTGTAGGTGGGAACCGGTTAATCAAATATACAAGTTGGTACCAGTCAGGTCATACCAGATTTTCAAAAACGGCAATTGTGGCCGACCTCCTCCTTGTTGCTCATGATTTCAGGGATGGCAATACTTACTAAACACTTCTGACTACTTTCAGCTGTCGTTTTGTACTTGTAGTTTTCCAGGGAAGCAATATCAGTTTACTGAAATGTTAAAGGGGCATTAAATAGGATGCTTGTATACAAATAACAATTTAACTAATGTGTAAATTTGAGTCGTCTGCATTGACACATGGTGGAATAAACAATTTGACCTATAGAGAGCATTGGCATGCTATTAAATAGAAAACAAATTGATACTCGTATTGTTATGGATGTTATCTAAAAATTATTTTTGAAATGGTCCTCTTGCATATTTGTTCAAAGATTTGAATTTTATTTAACCCTTTCCCTCATATAGACGCTTTCTGATGCCTCTGCAGCAGGCAGCTTTTTGAAAACGTAGTGACAAAAGAAGAAATTGCACAAAACGTGCAATTTCTCCTTTTGTTACAATGTTTTCCACTTTTTGTCATAGGTTATCCATTTAATTATGGAGATTTTCTATGTTTTGACAAAATACATTCAAAGTCGTCTGCTGCAGAATTGTCTTGTGAGGGAAAGGGTTAAAACTGATTGCTGCAGTGTCCGATAAGGAGGGAAATGCCAACACTTTAAAATTCTTGTCTGATTTCAAGACAATCTAGAAGAAATGTTCCTTGGGTAACCTCTATATCAATGATCATTTGTTCACCTCATTTTGATATTTTAAAACATGGGCATCAGAAAACAGTTTAATGACAACATTTCAAAATTCTATTTCCAAAAGTTGTCTGTATATATTATTTCATACCAGAATTGCCATTTTGTAAATAACCACAACTTATTTTTACAGGACCAAGATTCTAGATCTCAACGATGGGAGTTTGAAACAAATCGATCAGAAGTCAAAATGTGTTTGAAGAGACAAGACTAAAATGTGTAAATTTTTGTATGTATAGAGAAAGGACTTACACTTAGAATCTGAATATAAATGCGATGCAGATAGATCGCTCTTCAAAGATGTCAGATGGATATGTAGTATTCATACTTGTTTTTACAAAAAAGAGGGACTGAGTGACTGACTGTGGTTTTGTTGAGGGTTATCAATCATGCTTGATCTTTTTTAAGTATTTCAATTAATTTTCAACCAAGTCCTATGCTGTGCATATTCAGTAGGATTCCAACATGGTACTTTGTAGAGAAGTAAATGAAGTAGACATAATCCCTTTTCAAGAGCACTGGGTCATAAAAAGACCAGACTTCTGTGGATCAAAATTTTAAACACATACCGTTTACATTGACATCAGTTCATTTTACAAATCATGTTAAAACATGTCGCCCTGTGTAAATAATTGTCTTATCATTGTTGTATGTCATTAAAAACTTTTTATCATATTTTCATCTTTTATTTTTTGCTTTGTTCAGTGCATCAAGGTCTAAGCAACCTTTTCATTCCGGGCCAAAGGCGGATGTAATATTGGTTTGGAGGCGTCCATCCGTCAAAAGTCAATTTGCTGCAATGAAAGAAAAGTGCATGTATTGTATTTTTGTGTAATATGATTAGGGCCAGTCGTATTGCATTCTCCCTCAAATCCAGTTGAAATACAGTTTTTATACGCCCACACCCGTTTTGATAAAACGGATCGTATTATAGATTTACCTGCGGCGTACGGGTGGGCGTCGTCCAGTTTGTTGTCGGCTCAATAACTTTAGAAGCTTGTCCAATCATCACCAAATTTGGTCAGAATGTGTATTGGGATAATATCTCTGACAAGTTTGATAACTAGCCATATCGCTTTAGTCAATCAAGAGTTATCGCCCTTTAATTATAGAAATTGCCCTAAATTGGTCTTGTCAGCTCAATAACTTAAGAAGCCTTTGTCCAATCAACACCAAATTTGGTCAGAATGTGTATTGGGATAATATCTCGGACAAGTTCGATAACTAGCGATATTGCTTTAGTCAATCAGGAGTTATTGCCCTTTAATTATACAAATTACCTAAAATTAGTCTTGTCAGCTCTATAACTTAAGAAGCCTTTGTCCAATCATCACCAAATTTAGTCAGAATGTGTATTGGCATAATATCTCGGACAAGTTTGATTACTAGCCATATCGCTTTTGTCAATTGAGAGTTATCATTCTTTAATTATAGAAATTACCTAAAATTGGTCTTGTCCGCTCAATAACATTAGAAGCCTTTATCCAATCATCACCAAATGTGTACTGGCATAATATCTCGGGACAAGTTCGATAACTAGCCATACTGCTCCAGTCGATAGAGAGTTATTGCCCTTTAATTAAAGAAATTACCTAAAATTGGTTTTGTCGGCTAAATAACTTGTGAAGCCTTTATCAGATCAGACAATATGTTGACATACAACCAATTATCACTATACTTGGTCTCAAAAAAACAGGACGGGCGTATTTTGTTAGGATTTATCGAACATGATATTAGAGTTAAACTTTTACGAGTTCATTGTCTAGTGCACTGCCACATACGTATAGATTGTACATTTCCTGTGTAACCTGGAATATGAAAAGGCTGATACTTAAAATTTTACCTGCTGTTTTTATTGTCAGAAGTCAATTGCAAACTGTCCTGTAGTACCCTTAAATCAAAATCCATGTTACTTTCCCAATCAGATGCTTAACCCTTTCCCTCATATAGACGCTTCCTGACGCCTCTGCAGCGGACGGCTTTCTGAAAACAGTGACAAATCAGGAAATTGCTCAAATCAAGCAATTTCTCCTTTTGCCACAATGTTTTCCACTTTAAGTAATAGGTTATCCATTCAATTATAGATCTCTTTTACAAAATATGTTCAGTCGTCTGCTGCAGAATTGTCGTATGAGGGAAAGGGTTAAGACGGGATTTTCTCGATCCGCTCTTCCCAGTTTACAGGATCTTCAAAAAATCTACAAAGGAGTGCATGTCATGTTTCATCGCAATGCAGAACCAAATAAATCTGTTTTTCTTGGGAACATTCTAAAAAATTATCTGAAAATCGGCTGAATAGTTAAGCAGAAGATTTTAAAGTTTTCACTAAAGCAAAAATAAGCCCCACCCCCCTGGCAGGCATATTTTAATACCAATCAATTTGGCTTGGTGGAATCTGATGGAGAGTCGCCCAAAGAACATTTCTGCAAAATTATTTGAAAATTTTGTCGTAAAAGATTTTTTAAGTTTTCACTATAGCCATATACGGCAAAACGACCCTGGTGGCCATGATTTTCAACCAATCAACATGGCTTAAAGGAATCTGATAGAGGGCCATCCAGGAAATCTTTTCTACGAATGTATTTGAAAATAGGCCTGACAATTTCGGAGAAGATTTTAAGTTTTCCCTATAGCAATACCAGACACAAAAAAAAAGCCCCATGGCGGCTAGAGTTTATGAACATTTCTACAAAATTATTTGAAAATCGACCTAACTCTTTCGGAGTAAAAGATTGTTTAAGTTTTCACTTTAGCCATATACGATACGGCAAAATAGCCCTGCCCCATGGCGGCCATGCTTTTTGACCAATCAACATGGCTTGAAGGAATACTTATACAAAATTATTTGAAATTTGGGAGAATAAGAATTTTAAAAGCTTTTTATCTCACCTAAGCACGAAGTGCAAGGCAAGCTTTTGTGATAACTCGCCGTCCGTCGTCTGCTTTTAACAATTTCCTACTAAACCAATGGACAGATTTCAAAATAACTTTACAGGAATGGTCCTTAGGTGGTCCTCTTTCAAAGTTGTTCAAAGAAAAGGGGAAAATTGCCAAATCTTAAAAAAAATTCTTGTCCAAAAGTACTGGTCCGATATTTTGCACAAATGTTCCTCTACCAAGATTGTTCAAATATTTCCGATCTGTTGAAAAACATGGCCGTCGGGGGGGCGGAGCTTATTTTACTTATGTGCATTGTTAAAACTTTAAAAATCTTCTTGTCCAAAAGTACTGGCCCGATTTGAAAATTATTTTGCACAAATGTCTCTTGGGGCACCCTTTACCAAGATTGTTCAAAATATTTTCCACCGTTGAAAAACATGGCCACCAGGGGGTGGAGCTTGTTTTCCTTATAAGTGCATTGTTAAAACTTTAAAAATCTTCCTGTCCAAAAGAACTGGCTCGATTTTAAAATTATTTTGCACAAACGTTCCTTGGGGCACTCTTTACCAAGATTGTTAAAATATTTCAGATCCGTTGAAAATCATGGCCGCCAGGGGACGGAGCTTGTTTTCCTTATATGTGCATTTTTAAAACTAAAAATCTTCTTGTCCAGAAGTACTAGCCCGATTTGAAATTTAATTTGCACAAATGTTCCTTGGGGCACCCTTTACCAAGATTGTTCAAATATTTCCGATGCGATGAAAAACATGGCCGCCAGGGGGCGGAGTTTGTTTTCCTTATATGTGCATTGTTAAAACATTGTTCAAATTTAAAAAGATCTTTTCGTCGAAAAGTACTGGCCCCAATTTGAAAATGATTTTGCACAAATGTTCCTTGGGGCACCTTCTATTTTTGTCTCAAATGTGTTATTGTGCTTGATATAAACAATCGCAAAAAATAAATCCGGTGAGCGATCCAGGGCCATCATGGCCCTCTTGTTTTTGTTTGGTTGCCATGGAAACCAGAATTCTGCATGGATCCCAACAATTTGAAGGAATTCTGGTGAGGTCATTGAGAGGATGGTTACTGAGGAGAGGATATTGACGCACGACGGAATCCTGACAAAAGGAGATCAAAATAACTCGCCTTCAGCACTTTGTGCTCGGGTGAGCTGAAAAACAGCTTCCAGAGTATTGAAAAAGAGTTAATTTCCATTTGGCCTTGTGACCTAGTTTTTGACCCATATTCAAATTAAGCCAAGATATCAAGACAAAGTTTCAAGCTGCTGAAGCAAAAAATACTGACCGTAGTGTTTGCAATTTTATCCTTGAATATGGCATAGTAACCTAGTTTTTGACCCAACATGACCCATATTCAAACTTGGCCTAGATATCATTAAGACAAACATTCTGACAATGTTTCAAGCTGCTGAAGCAAAAAATGTGGATTTGATGGAGATGAAAGTTCTGATAAGTTTTCATGAAGATTGGATGTAGTGCTAACAAGGCAATTGTTGACGATACAAGACCAAAATGTGATCACAATAGCTCACCTTGAGCCCCCCATGCATAGGAGAGCTACCCAATGGTTAAGGAAATTTAACTTGGTTGTGATATTGGTTAGTGTTCACAGTGCAAAGTTTCATTAAGGAGCTATACGTCTGGCAAGTCTATGGCTTTCTGGCTAGAAATGAACTTGATCAAGATACTGTTCCCAATAAACATTTTCACTAAGTTTGGTCAATATTGGATATTTTCTGGTCGAGTAAGGGAACATTTACCTTAAAAAAGTGGTATCCTTTTCTAATATTCTTTTTCAAGGTATAGTTGTATTTCCAATATGAGGGATTTCCATTCCACATAGACAAATTGGCTACTGTGGTTCAGAATCAGAGCTTCATTTATCACAGGAATCCGCTGTGGTCGAGTGGTTAGTGTCGGGGATTTTGAAACTGGATGTCCCGGGTTCGATCCCCAGTCGCGGCACTACGGTCATGGTGGAGTGCCCTTGGGCAAGGCTCATTTTCTAGCCTAGTACTGGTTTGTTTACCCAGGGATCATGAATAATTAAATTTAATTGCGCGCTAAATGACCTAAGCTGTCGTTGCGCCATAAAACAATATACATTCATTCATTCATTTATCACATAACTTGCACTCCAGGAGTGACATAAAGCAGTGACATAAATATCATATGTAACTAGTTACATAAACAGCCGACTCACAGCACATGTGTGACGTCACTTTAAATGACAGCATATTGTTTACAAACTGTTCTGAATTTCGGCATTTATCAAAAATATTGTTTAAAGAGTAAAAATCTCGATATAAATGAACTGTTATAAGTGCCTTGTTGCTAATCGTGTATAAAATCAAAAGGTTATTGATAGGTACTTCTTTTTACAGTGGAAGTATGCATTAGAACTTCGGTCACTGTTTATACGAGGACGAAGAAAGATCGATTTAAAGATTGAAAACAATCCTTTTATGGCGTTATGTGATAAATAGAATCTTACATTCGTGCTTATTTGCTATTGTGTTTATGAAACGAATATGACGCTCAGCAAAGCCTCGCGTCATATTATTTCAGTCGACTCGTTTCAAAAAAACAATAACAAATAAGCACTCATGTAAGATCCTCTATGTATATAACAAAATGTTCAGAACCATTATTGATAGCCAAATGACATTTTTGAAATCTTGTTTTGAGACCATGATGCAAAATTGTAAAATTTGAAGAATTTATTTGATACAAAGTTGAAAAAGTTGCTTGTTTTGGTCTGTCTATACAATAAACTATTTGTAATGTTACCCTTTCCCACATACAACAAATCTGCAGCAGACGACTTTGAAAATATAGAAATTCTCTATAACTAGGTATAATTACTGAAAAAAGTCGAAACAAATTGTGGCAAAAGGAGAAATATTTCCTTTTGTCAAGATGTTTTCAAAAGTCGTCTGCTGCAGATGTGTCATTAGGTGGGAAAGGGATAAGGAGCATTTTAACTTTGTCAAGTAATCAAATTGAGATATTCTCAAAGCATCTGAAAGGGGAAAACTATGTTTTTCTAAAATAGTTTTTTATTCGGTCTTCCTAATGGAAGAAAGTCAGTAAAACACTTTATGTTTTGTTGAGATTAGTCCTGCTACATGAAAGACAAGGATGAAATAAAGACACATGTATGTATTTAATTTAATATTATTTTTTATTTTTTAAATACTTAATAACAAAACAACACAGTTGATAATACATATTTATTTCATGCTTTAAAGTGCTTATTTAGAAATGAGCCACTTAAACAGAAAAACAGTCCTGGACCAGCAAAGATCCAGATCTGCCCAGGCCTTTGCTGTCTGATCTCAATATTCCCTCTTAAGCCATGCAAGCATCCTAGCTGATTTCTGTGACACAACTTCAGTAACTGATCAAGTTACAATGTTTCTTGATGAAATTGCTTCTTGTGTTTCAGGCGGTGAGGTTATCAAGAAATTATTTTAGTTTAAGACTTACCAGCTTTCTACAAATAAGATATTTTAGTTTATAATCAACAGAATAAACCGGATCCTGTCCTTTGTTGCAAAAAAGTATATCGTTATGACAGAGTTGTATTTTCATAAACTGAGCAGCTAATATGTTGATATCCTAAGCTTGTAAGGCTATTTAACCCTTTCCCCCATACGACAATTCTGCAGCAGACGACTTTGAACGTATTTTGTCAAAACATAGAAAATCTCCATAATTGAATGTATAACCTATGACAAAAAGTGAAAAACATTGTGGCAAAAGGAGAAATTGCATGTTTTGTGCAATTTCTTCTTTTGTCACTATGTTTTCAAAAAGCAGTCTGCTGCAGAGGCGTCAGAAAGCGTCTATATGAGGGAAAGGGTTAACAATTTTAAACTGCATTTGCAATAAAACTCCATTTGCCAGCAACTAACACAACAACACATGGGATATCAAAGCTCCTGCTCCAGAAGTTTAACCCTTTTTTTACAAACCAATTATCTGCAGTAGAAGTTGAAAGCATCATGTTATAAATAGGGAAAATTTATATTAATGTGTATTTATATTGCATACAGATGAAGCCATTGTGGCAAAAGGAAACAAGAGGCCCATGAGGGCCTATGCTCTACTGGCATTGATCTGGCTTGTTTCAAAACGAACCAATATGTCATCAATATTCAAATACCATCTAAGTTTGGTGAAGGTCAGATAGTAAATGGAAGCTCTTTTGTGTTCACAAGCTGTATTATAGCAATTTTGACAATTTCAAGGGCCATAATCCAGCCATGCATGGGTAGATCTGGCCGTTTTTTAGAAATGAACCAAACTCTCATGGATATCTAACTACTGTATAAGTTTGATTGAGATACAATCAAAAACAAGGACTGTATCATGTTAACAAGCCCTATTATAGCAATTTTGACAATTTCAAGGGCCATAATTCAGTCATGCATGGGGCGGATCTGGTTTGTTTTCGAAAGAAATCAAGCTCTCATGGATATCTAACTACTGTATAAGTTTGGTTGAGATACAATCAAAAGTGAAGACTGTATCGTGTTAACAAGCTCTTTTATAGCAATTTTGACCATTTCAAGGGCCATAATCCAGTCATGCATGGGCGGATCTGTGGCTGGTTTTCGAAAGGAACCGAGCTCTCATGGATATCTAACTACTGCATAAGTTTGGTTGAGATACAATCAAAAGTGAAGACTGTATCGTGTTAACAAGAAATTGTTTACGGACGCACGCACGCACGACAGACAAATCGCCACGACATAAGCCCTTCTGGCCTTTGGCCAGTAGAGCTAAAAAAAGCGTTGTGGCAAAAAGATATGTAAAATCTATATAAATGAAAGTATTTATATTGCATAGAGATGAAAAAATAGTCGCAATAGGGGAAACTGCAATTTCTGCCAAGCCACAAAGTTTCAAGGTTGTCTTCAGTAGATGCTACAAAATGTTAGAAAGGGTTACATTCAATCTCTAGAAAAGGGGTGTTTTGCATGTATTAAAATCCTTTATTTGACCCTATAACCATATGTTGTGGGTACTCAAAAGAATCGTGATTCTTTTGAGTACCCATATCATAGGGTTTCCTTCCGTAATAAGATATTGTGGGGAAAAGAGTTGGAAACCCCTCCTTATCTGGACCTCAGGTTACATCATTGATAAGTGAACAGATGATCATTTTGTCATTCCTGGGTGGACTGCATCCTACCAGTGGTACTTGATCTCAAGGCTTGAAGTTGATTTAGGGCTTTTGTTAAAAATGGCCGCACTGTATTTAGTTCCATTAACGTCAGATGATTAAGCTGAAATGATAAAATGTAGGATTATATAAATATTAAATGGCTTCCAGTGTGACAGTACATATTGTCAACATGAGGAAAATACTGTTACCCGAGGTTAACAGTATTTATCCGAATGTTGACAATATGTACTGTCACACTGGAAGCCATGCAATATTTATTTTATTATACCGAACAAAATTACACGTTTATTCAATTTATTCTGTACCTTTGTAGAGGAGGTGAACATGGGCATATCCTACCTCCTACATAAATCTGCGTATTTCATTGGTCAAGCGACGTCACATGGTGACGGTGTATAATCCATACACGGTCACCGGGAGCCTAATATTTTTTGGGTTAAATTGACGTCATCGGAACGTGCATGACGTAATATAAGGATATGACTAACATAATTTGTTCCTGTCATATTAACTGGTTGAAAAAGGCAGTCGTCAGGTGGCATCAGAAAATGGCTGATATATTTGCTTCTTCACCATAATGCAGGTGATCGATAAAGGATCATCCTGGCCCTCATGTTTTAACCTCGTTCATCATAAATGTATTCCTTGATTTTCTGAAAGTCTTTACTTTATTATTATCTGTTTGTAATAATAGACGACAGCAATACGAATATGTTTTGATCATGCAAAAAACATGGCCTTAACATTTCTATCGTCTAGTACTTATAAATCATTTTTTATGGCCAAAGTATGCTCTTTACTGTTTTTATATTGTTTATAATTATCTTTCGTAAATAGGTAGTAGCACCTATAGATATATTATATATGCATATTTGATACAGAATATTTTCCATATAAAGAAACTACATATGTACATATAAATCAGCAATGTTGATCAAGATAGTCGGTAGGATATATTCGTTACACAGTGTGCTAGTGACCTAATACGGTATATACGGTGTCAGTAAATTTCATATGGGGCTCGAGCCCCATATGAAATTTACTGACACCGTATAGCTCGAGCCCCATATGAAATTTACTGACACCGTATATACCGTATTAGGTCACTAGCACACTGTGTAACGAATAATATCTACTACAATGTAACACACATATATGAATATACCGGTTAACAGTATACTGTTACATGGCACGCGAGTCTAAATGGTGACATTATTGTTTGAAATGACGTCATGCACGTGCATAACCAACATTTTAATGCACGTGCCATGTAACAGTATCCAGTTAACCGGTCAAAAACGTACTGATAGCATGAGACAGTAAGAAATTGCCCATAATGAGTATATGAGAATTTAACATTACAAAGTCATGTGAGGTATAATAATATTGATGTTGTTTTTGCTGTGACATCCAATTCTATCATCACCAAAAAAAATGTTTTAATCCTTTCTCACATACAACAAATCTGCAGCAGATGACTGAAAATGTCTGTAAATGAAGTATTAATAATGAATATACCGGTACTTGAAAACATTGTGGCCAAAGGAGAAATTGCTTAATTCCTCCTTTTGTCACAATGTTTTCAAAACCATCTGCTGCAAAATCGTCAAAAAGAGCCAATATGAGAAGGCTACCTTGTATGTTTGGAAAGATGATGCAAGAGAACCAGGAAACACATGATAGTGTGAACTTGCCGTCATGATATTACTAAATTACTGTTCATAACAGCCTTAACACTTTCCCACATACATATGCTTTCCGACACCTCTGCAGTAGGAGACTTTTGAATGACATTTTTGACAAAGTTTTCAACTCTATTTAATAATTAAACTTTCATTTTATGGAGATTCTCCATATTTTTGCCCCAAAGTTATCAAAGTGGTCAGCTTCAGATTTGTAGTATATTAGCAAACTCAGGTTATTGCTTTAAATATTATACACACAATTTTGATGCATCTACCGCACAAGAGGTTTGGAAACATTGTGGCTTTAGAAGAAAATGCTCATCATGAGAAATTACTCCTTTTGCAACAATACTTTTTAACTCTCTTCAATAATACCAGAGTTTCTATATTTTTGGGTAGACAATTATAGAGCTGTCTGCTGCAGATTTGTTGTATATATAGGAAAAGGTGCAGTTTTTGCAGTTATGTCTAATTTCATGGATTTCAATACCTTAGCATGAGTAGCATCACTCTTAACAAACGTGTCAACACTGCTTCTAAGCTTTGCCACTCTTATGTCCCATAAATCTTTGATTAATGTCCGAGTTTCATCTGCATGTGGGATGTCATCTGTTGCGCTATAAAAAAACCAAATCATAAATATTTGCTTTGAGTAGATCAATATAATTCAAATAGCATACACATTTTTATTATTTAGACCCATAGCAGGAATAAACAGTTTTTCAAAATTCTGTTGGGAATCTTCAAACACTCAATGCCATAACTGGTTCAAAATATAGGAAACATGTAGTGATATTGAATAATAATTGAAATTATTTGCTTTACAATAAATAATTAATTATTAACCCTTTCCACCAAACAACAAGTTTGCAGCATAAAACATTGAAAACATATTGGCAAACACATGAAATCTCCATAAATGAGAATTCAATTATTTGATAGAGTTGAGAACATTGTTGCAAAAGGAGAAATTTTTCATCATAAACAATTTCTCTTTTTGCCACAATGTTTTCAAAAGTGGTTTTGCTGTAGAGGCTTCAGAATGTGTCTGTTTGTGAAAAAGGGTTAAAGAAATAAGTTTAACCCTTTCCCACATATAGATGCTTTCTGATACCTTTGCAGCAGACAACTAGTGAAAACATTCAGAGCGAAGAAGAAATATACCCTCATAATTGGGATTTTGTATATTTTTGTCCCCATGTTTCCAAAGTCATCTGCTGCAGATTTGTTTTATGTGGGAAAGGGTTAAAGTCTTTAAAAGAAAACTCCAGGAGGTAAGCTGTGCTGCATGAAAAAAGAACATTAAGAAATTCGCCACCACTAGAGCCAGATCAACTTGCACATCTTCGCTGTTTGCTCTGTATCTGAACTGTTTGTCAGTCAGTCATAAAAGCTTTCATTTTTTTTTTAAATCTTCTATAATTTGGATCAGATAGGCAGACAGATCTATATTTGCATTTGACCGAATTGACCTGTGGTTGGTCTATCTGGAATATATGTAGCTGAGCCCCAGTAGCTAGTCGGTAGACTTCAGCTGTCAATCCAGGGGTTGTGATTTCAAATCACAATTCGACTAATATTCCTTCAAACGTTTGACAAAAGTCACTGTGACAAGCGTCATTTGTCTTTCGACAATGGGCTAACAGTCTATGTGGAAAAGCAGTCAGTTGCTTGGAAAGTATGTTGTGTGGAGTACTGGTGTGACAAAGCTAGGAAACACATGAGTAGGTGAACAGTCCACTGTGGTATGACTTAAAAATTGTTGAGAACGGCGTTAAGCCCCAATCAATCAATCAAAGCATGGACTCACTATTTTAAGAGTAACTGTATCACTTCTATGTAGTATTTACAAGGCATCTCTGTAAAAAACTTTGAATCCAACTCCTCTTGTTTTTTTTCTTGTAATTTCTCTGAAAAATATCAAGTTGATAACTTACATAACCCTTTCCCTCATACGACAATTCTGCAGCAGACGACTTTGAACGTATTTTGTCAAAACATAGAAAATCTCCATAATTGAATGGATAACCTGTGACAAAAAGTGGAAAATATTGTGGCAAAAGGAGAAATTGCATGTTTTGTGCAATTTCTTCTTTCGTCACTATGTTTTCAAAAAGCCGTCTGCTGCAGAGGAGTCAGAAAGCGTCTATAAGAGGGAAAGGGATAAAGAAACAACATGTGTTTGTGACATGTATACCATGCCCATACCATGCATACCATATGGCGGCAACGACGACTTTTGTGATGTCAACAGTCATGGTCACAAGATCAAAAATGCTGGCAAGACTACAAAGGTCATGCCACAAGTAATACACATGCAAAGGGTCAACTTGAAAAGTAAATATTGCATTCAAATGAATATAGTACCTTGTTCTACCGGGGAAAGGGTGAAGTAAAACTAGACAGAAATGGGCTTACCAATATCAATCCAGTCTGGCGGACGTATTCTTGCTTTCTGTCTCTGTTTTAAATTCACTGCCATCCATAAAGGAACAACAATTGGTAGACCAGCATTGAATGGACCAATGTCTCCCTAAAATTTAAAATTTGAACTCAATGCTGTAAATAAAGCTCAAAAACCAGAGATTTGCATCTTAAGTTTTTGGTTTAAATTTTCAAGTCTCATCACTTTTTAAAACAATTTTGCAAAGGAGGGAAATCTCTCATAATAAATTAAATTCATCTTTTTACCACCCTAGTTTAGCTTTGCCATTTCAAAAACATTTATGCTAATTGGTCACAGCGGCAATTTTCAAAAAAAATGAAAGTTTACTCTTGGCTAAGAATTTGTCCTCATGGATCTGTTTGGTCAAAGGCAAATCCATTTTTGCATTTTGACCAATAAGGTTTTTTTTGGAGCATATTTTTTTTTTTTGAGCCCACAAAACGCTTTTACCCTTTCCCACATACAGATGCTTTCTGACGCCTCTGCAGCAGACCACTTTCGAAATCATTGTTGCAAAAGAGAATTGCTCATAACAGAGACATATAAATATAGAGATGTGCAACTCTAACGGGTATGGCGAGATGGGTTAGTCAAGTGACTATTTCATCAACTAGTTTTGACACCGCCCGCTGATAATTTCAGTCGTCTGCTACAAATTTAATGTATGTGAGAAAGGGTTACGAGTTTTAATGTTTCGAGGCCAGTTCTTTAACAGTGCTTTTACAGTCCTCGGGTGTGCAACAAGTTGAACTACCTGTACCAATAAAAGGATTTTTATACGGGTACACAAATATACGGCATAGCCAGCGATTTTTTCCTGTCCGTAGGTAATGCGTATGAAAATTGCTATACCATGTCTCCAAAGACAGTGTCCACAAATGATAAATGGCGCAGTCACGATACTCCTAAGACTTGATTGGATGAAAAGAAAATTTCAACACAAAAAGTATTTCAAGAGGAAATGATTAAATAATATAATACCTACTCAATAAAGGAACAAAAACAATGAATCTGAAATGTGACAATTTACGTGTAATTTCACTGGTTTTCTATTTTTAAAATGAGTCCAAACATAACTGATAACACTTTTTCAACCTTTACCATATGATGTGTAATAGCGACTCTAGCGTAATGCATTAAAGAATGAAAAAATTCTCCAAAAGGAAAGTGGTAGGAAACGATATTTTATCTCGTTACAAAAGATTTCCCTTAATTAACCCTTGCCCTGATATAGATGCTTTCTGACACCTCTGCAGCAGACCGCTTTTTGAAAACATGGTGACAAAAGAAGAAAACGAGCAATTTCTCCTTTTGTCACAATGTTTCAACTCTATTCAATTATTATATTTGAGTAAGGGAGTTTCCAAATTGTTTTGGGTATGTTTTCAAAGTCGTTTGCTGCTGATTTGTTGTATGTGGGAAAGGGTTAAATTATGGATTTTCTTTTATTGGAAGGACTAAATGTAGGCAAGTCGATTATTTTTTGTACCTGGCATCATTTTTTCATAGGGATTAATATCTTTGCCATATTTTAAAGTGGAATGTATGCTTTAAACAGATGGTGATTTTTCGTTTATTTGCATAGGACGATAGGACTCGTAAATTACTTAAAAAAAATATTTCTATGAGGCAATAATAACCGGCATCAGCATAAAGATTTGTTTGCTTACCAGATATAAGTAGCACCTATGCTCATATTATTCAAAAATAACAAAAGAGTCTTAGCATTACATCATAAGTAACATTATTGACAGCTATATCTGAAGTTCGATAGTTTTTGAGTACGAATGTCAATGAAACGTTGGAATTAGACAAAAACAAAGTGAACGGCAAAGTGTTCATACCCCAATTAAATATATTTTATCAAGCGTAAAGTTAGGCACTATTGTAATTTGCTCTTTCTCGGCCAGAAATTCTACTTCTGAAGGATCCATTGTTATTATAAATGTCGCGGGTTTTCTTTCACATTTAGACGTTTTTGTTTTTGACCTTAGTGAGACTTCTGAATAATGTTCTTATTCAATCCAGGGAACAAATTACGAATTGTAAATAATTTTCATTTATATAGGTTTGCCACATTTTGCGTGTTCTCGAAGACGTCTGTTGCAGATTTGGCATTGCGAAAGGAGTTAAATCTTTGAACAATTTTGAAAGCAGACCACCAAAGAAATATTCCTATGGAGCTTAGGTTCATCCAGTGGTTTGGGAACAAACTTATCTTGGAATCAGACAAGCAGATTTAGAGGAGAAGACCTTAAATGTTTTATCTTTTTCCTCCCTTTCTGACTTTTTGTTAAAATAAACTCCCTGACATATTTATAAATAGATGGGGGGGGGGGGGGGGGGGGAAATCAATAAAGGGACCAATAAGTGGTTATGATATCATCTCAATTTACGATAAATAATAATAAAAAATACTGAAAACCATGGAAATATATATTTTATTTTTAAAGAATCACAATTAAGTGTTTTTACAAAGAATTGTAACTGTAATTTTATCAAGGCCTTTACATTTAGTTTTATAGTTATAATAACTTCACCTATCATGGTCAAATATGGTAATATGAGTATAGATGCTACCTATTTCGGGTAAACATTTATTACCTTTTCTAATCCGTAAATCATTCTCCGTGATCTGCAGTTAGCCCAATGCTTGCAGCACTACCAGTGATTTGATTATAAATTATTAACAAGTCCTATCGTCCTAGCAAATAAACTAAAAATCAACGTCTGGTTAAGCATATATTCAACTTTGAAATATGTCCAATATTTTAAATCCATGAAATAATAATGACAGGTACACACAATAAATCCACTTGCCCTTCATAAAGTACATCCAATGAAATTATTCCATAATTTACGGAACTACATTCATGACGAGTCAAACTATCCTTTCCTATCATTTATGTCATTTTCCTTTGGGTATTTATTCATCATTTGCGTTACGATAATAAAATGACGTCATATTATAGAAATTTGGATTTGTAACATCCAGTTAGTCAGTAAAACATTATCAGTTTTTATTTGAGTGTTATTACATGCAAATAATCACATATCAAATTACATGTTTTCATTCCTTTATCGAGTCCGTATTATCATATTTAATTATTTCCTTGTTAAACAAATTTTGTTTCGATAATTACTTTTCATATAATCAAAACGTTGGAATATCTTGACAGCATGAACATTCTCTCTTGACACAATTTTTTGATACATGGTTTACATGCAAAGTTCATGCACATTACCTATGGATGGGAAAAAATCGCCGTCTACACCGTCGAATTGTTCCGTAAAAGGTTAAAAGTAAGATCATTTAGCCCGGTGCGGGATCGCATCATGCAATATTCGTTTGACATTCCATTTTCGTGAGCCTCCTTTTTTCGTGACGTCACTATTTTCGGGCTTATATCACGTGACTTTGTCCTTGCAGCCGATTTGGAACTGTAAAATTATTTCCCAATGGCCAAAGTATTTGCTGACATATTTCAACAATAAAATGCATCTTAAACAGTTTTGTTACTTGTTGTCATGGGAGGAATAGCCAAAATACTCTTATTTTTTATATACCAAATTTAAAGAACAGTTTAAACCCCCAAAAAGTGGAAAAATCGGACATAAAAATTTACCGTAAAAAGGGTCTTTTGTTGTTTACAAAATGGCGGCTAGGGTCATGTGATTTGTTTGACCTAGTTAGGTAAATGCAATTTTTCATTGGATTTCACATTCCTAAAGGTGCTTACGCATAGAGATGTAAAATAACTAAAATATTTTAAATAATATCCCATTAGAAATATGGCAATTTTGAAATCTGTATTGATCTTTGTGATAATATAAATATAGGATGCTTACAGGGTACCAAATCTCCATGCAAACCCTTTAGGTTGACACAGTGGGATAACAAATGAGAAAGGAAAATAAGCTTAACGAAGATTCAAAGTTGAGTAATTAAAAAAAAAAAAGTTCATATTTTACGGTGTTCCGTTAGGGCCATCGTGCTATCGCGCATACGCGATGCCACGATAGCATGATGACACGATGGTGATGACACGATGACACGATGACACGATGGTGATAGTACGATGACACGATGGCATCGCTTGTGTTTGTTGACAGCGCGATAGCACGATGGCCCTAACGGAACACTAGTGTTCCGTTAGGGCCATCGTGCTATCGCGCATACGCGATGCCATGATAGCACGATGACACGATGGTGATGGTACGATGACACGATGGTGATGGCACGATGGCACGATGACGATGACGCGATGTAATATCGCGTCATCGTCATCGTGCCATCGTAGCATCGCTCCATCACCATCGTGTCATCGTGTCATCGCGTCATCGTCATCGTGCTATCGTGTCATCACCATCGTGTCATCGTACCATCACCATCGTGTCATCGTGTCATCACCATCGTGTCATCGTGCAATCGTGGCATCGCGTGTGCTTGTTGACAGCGCGATAGCACGATGGCCCTAACGGTACACCGTAATATTTAAATCAAGAATAATTTCAAATTAATTGGTTTAAACTATATAAAATGTTTAATTGCTTCAGTTTTTTTGGTTTTCAATATGTTTTGACCTATTGCCCCCTTTAATTTTTTTTTTTTTTTTTTGGTGTGTTGCCTTTATGGAAACTGAAAAGTGCCAAAATAATGACGTCACGAAAATAGGATAACAATTTCGGCTTCGGACTTGTTGAACACATGTGTATTCAAGATTATTTTTTTTGTGAATTATTAGTTTTCAAAGGAATTTTTGCCCGAAACTTAGAGGAAATAAATAAATCTTTCAAATAAGACATGAAATTTCGTATCATTCACTAAGCCTTCTGCATATTTTGTCTTTGAAGCCTTACACTCACGAATTACGGATGCTCGAGGATACGTTACTTACAATTAGTTATGTTTAGCGCTGAACCAGTTTATACACATACAACCTGCATTCTAATCAAACACTCGGTTACTTCGAAAATCGCATTTGTTTGGACCATATATCGGAATGTTTCGGCTGTCTTCCTAGGTTTACTGTTTAACTTGGGATCGAGGGTCGAAGAAAGGTCGATACGATGGCTGAGCTTGCCAGACGAGCTAGTGCACTTGGCAAAAAGGTGATAATTATATTGAATGTTATATTAACAACGCTTTGAATCCAGGCGATCATTTTGCATGTCATCTCAAACAAATTATCATGATTAATGATCCGTCGGTTGAGGACTGAAGCAATATTCGGATGGTTCAGTTTCCGGATATTATTATAATTTACTAGTCTGAAAACCATAAATGTTTGGTTATGTTATATATTATTATTTCGCACAGTTACACATTCACACTGCATATGCGTGTATTTTCCTTTTCAGATTGTTCCAGCTGCTAAGACTATGTATGCTCGAGCAAGACCCCATCTATACAAAACATCGAGATACCTTAGGAAGACTATTGGTCCCCCTCTCAAGTCATACTCTCAAGCTGCAATAGCAACCATAGAACCACCTGTAAGAAAATCGGCAGATAATTTGAGAAATAGCATCAGCGAAAATATGAAGAGGGTCCAGCTTCCAACACTTTTCAGGAGACATTCGTCATCACTGAGCAGCAATGGTATTGTTAAAAGTGAAGACAGTGTTGAGGTGGCACAGGACAACTATAGGTACTTGAACAGAGGTCCAGATAAGGAGGAGTATGCAGCTCCTTTACCCACAATATCTCTCTTATCATCCAATCAAACCCTATGATGTGGGTACTCAAAAGAATCATCTTAATGAAATAATTCTTTTGAGTACCCACAACATAGGGGAAAATAAGGATTTAGAGCGTACAAAACTAGAGCTCTGATTGATCTTCTCATTAAGCTTATTGACAACTAAGTTATCAACACATCATATTTGCAATCCTGCATGATATGTATTAATTAATGTTGATGGTTGTGCTTAGGTCCAAAAGGTATTCCTTTAGATTGAGGGCGATTTTAATATTGAAATAATAAAGAGATTCTTCAAATTTTAAGTGACATTGGTAATTTGAGGTGGGAGAATGTCCTTTAGGCACAACACTGTTGTTTCTGGCATTTTCAGCTTGACTGTTTTTAGCTCACCTATGCACGAAGTGCAAGGTGAGCTATTGTGATCACATTTTGTCCGGCGTCCGTCCGTCGTGCGTCGTCAACATTTGAGCTTGTTAACACTCTACGGGCTACATTTTGCATCCAATCTTCATGAAAGTTTATCAGAACGTTCATCTCCATAAAATCTTGGACAAGTTCGAAACTGGGCCATATGAGGTCAAAAACTAGGTCACTAGGTCGAATTGAAGGGAAATCTTGTTAACACTCTGGAGGCCACATTTTCAACTTGACCATGTTGAAACTTTATCAGAATGTTTGTCTTGATGATATGTAGGTCAAGTTCGAACATGGGTCACATCGGGTCAAAAAGTAGGTCACGAGGTCAAATTGAAGGAAAATCTTGTTAACACTCCAGAGGCTGCAATTTTTGCTTCAGCAGTTTGAAATTTTGTCAAAATGTTTGTCTTAAAAATATCTAGGTCAAGTTCGAATATGGGTTATGCCGGGTCAAAAACTAGGTCACTAGGTCAAATTGAAGGAAAATCTTGTTAACACTTTTGATGCCGCATGTTTTGCTTCAGCGGCTTGAAATTTTGTCAGAATGTTGAGCTGAATGATATCTAAACCAAGTTCGAATATGGGTCATGTGCCGGGTCAAAAACTAGGTCACTAGGTCAAATTGAAGGAAAATCTTGTTAACACTTTGGATGCCGCAATTTTTGCTTCAGCAGCTTGAAATTTGGTCAGAATGTTTGTCTAAATGATATCTAGGCCAAGTTCGGATATGGGTCATCCCGGGTTAAAAACTAGGTCACTAGGCCCAATTGAAGGGTAATCTTGTTAACACTCTGGATACTGCATTTTTAATTTCAGCATGATAAAACTTTATCAGAATGTTTTTCTTGATGATATGTAGGCCAAGTTTGAATATGGGTCATGCTGGGTCAAAAACTAGGTCACTAGATCAAATTGAAGGAAAATCTTGTGAACACTTTGGATGCCGCATTTTGTGTTTCAGCAGCTTGAAATTTGGTCAGAATGTTTGTCTGAATTATATCTAGGTCAAGTTCGAATATGGGTCATATTGGATCAGAAACTAGGTCAATAAAGGAAAATATTGTTCAAACTCCGGAGGCCGCATTTTTACTTTGAGCAAGTTGAAACTTTGTCAGAATGTTGTCTTGATGATATCTAGTCCATGTTGGAATATGGGTCATATCAGGTAAAAAAATATAGATCACTAGGCCAAATGAAGGAAAATATTGTTAACACTGTGGAGGTTGCATTCAGAATAATTGTCTTGATGTGTTTTGCATTGCAGTACATTGTATAATTAAGGTGAGCGATCCAGGGCCATCATGGCCCTCTTGTTTTAGCTCTACTGGCCAAAGGCCAGAAGGGCTTATGTCGTGGCGATTTGTCCGTCGTGCGTGCGTGCGTCCGTCCGTAAACAATTTCTTGTTAACACGATACAGTCTTCACTTTTGATTGTATCTCAACCAAACTTATACAGTAGTTAGATATCTATGAGAGCTCGGTTCCTTTCGAAAACCAGCCAGATCCGCCCATGCATGACTGGATTATGGCCCTTGAAATGGTCAAAATTTCTATAAAAGAGCTTGTTAACACGATACAGTCTTCACTTTTGATTGTATCTCAACCAAACTTATACATTAGTTAGATATCTATGAGAGCTCGGTTCCTTTCGAAAACCAGCCAGAACCGCTCATGCATGACTGGATTATGGCCCTTGAAATGGTCAAAATTGCTATAAAAGAGCTTGTTAACACGATACAGTCTTCACTTTTGATTGAATCTCAACCAAACTTATTCAGTAGTTAGATATCTATGAGAGCTCAGTTCCTTTCGAAAACCAGCCAGATCTGCCCATGCATGACTGGATTATGGCCCTTGAAATGGTCAAAATTGCTATAAAAGAGCTTGTTTACACGATACAGTCTTCACTTTTGATTGTATCTCAACCAAACTTATACAGTAGTTAGATATCCATGAGAGCTCGGTTCCTTTCGAAAACCAGCCAGATCCGCTCATGCATGACTGGATTATGGCCCTTGAAATGGTCAAAATTGCTATAAAAGAGCTTGTTAACACGATACAGTCTTCACTTTTGATTGTATCTCAACCAAACTTATACAGTAGTTAGATATCCATGAGAGCTCGGTTCCTTTCGTAAACCAGCCAGATCCGCCCATGCAAGACTGGATTATGGCCCTTGAAATTGTTCAAATTGCTATAATTGAGCATGTGAACACAATAGAGGCTCTATTTACTATCTGATCTTCACCAAACTTAGATAGTACTTAAATATTGATGAGAGCTTGGTTCCTTTTGAAAACCAGCCAGATCCGCCAAGACTAGATTATGGCCCATGAAATTGTAAAAATTGCTATAATACAGCTTGTGAACACAAAAGAGCCTCCATTTACTATCCGATCTTCACCATACATACATGCTCAGGATTGAAAATGACCAAAGAACCATACCAGTAGAGCATAGGCCCTCATGGGCCTCTTGTTTACTATTGTGATATATATCCTTGGCGTCGTCGTCACAAAACTTAAAACCTTACATCATAACTCAAAACAGTTACACACATTAAAAGAATCTGGTAATAGTGAAGACTTGGGTGAGCCTGTGCATATTCACACCCTCACCAAAGTTATCTTTCACTCTAATTTGAAGACCCATTATAATCTTCTGACAATAAAAAAAGTACTGTAAAACACTTTGAATAGATGGGGTAAAAATGTCGTGTTTTTTGTCCAAAGACAACTTTTATTTCAATATATGCTTATTTTTTATTTTGCGACTCCGGCTTTGTCAACAACAGGAAGGTGTGTAGCATCTTTATTACACTGCTCGAGCGCACAATCCATAGAAAGGTACTTTGTAATACATACCTGTTTTCACTAAATTGACTTGCAGGCGTTGGGTATGAAATAGAGACACTATTATCAAAAGAATTTAATTGGGTACTAGCACAGGCATTTTCGTAATAAACAAGCTTAACCCTTTCCCTCATACAACAATTCTGCAGCAGACAACTTTGAAAACATTGTGACATAAACCTAAAAAATCTCCATAAGAGATAGCTTAACTGTTAAATAAAGTTGAAATCATTGTGGCCAAAGGAGGAATTGCTCATCATGAGCAATTTCACCTTTGGCCACAATGTTTTCAAAAGTCATCTTTCTGCTATTGCGGCGAAATGCGTCTGCAGATGGGAAAGGGTTAACTGTTCAAACAGCCTAATTAACAAGAGACTATGTGAGAAAAACTCTGCTATAATGCATAACTGGTTAATATCAAATTGTCAACACTCAAGGTAGGATGCAGTCTACTGGTTTCAAATCAGTTAACCCTTTCCCTCATATAAGCGCTTTCTGACGCCTCTGCAGTAGACAGCTTTTTGAAAACATAGTGACAAAAGAAGAAATTGCTCAAAACGAGCAATTTCTCCTTTTGACACAATGTTTTCAACTTTTAGTCATAGGTTATCCATTCAATTATAGAGGTATTCCATATTTGGACAAAATATGTTCAAAGTCGTCTGCTGCAGAATTGTCGTATGAGGGAAAGGGTTAACATACTTTAAGTCATCAAATCGTCTTAGATAGCATATTTTCTGATGTTTAAAAATTCCGGACATTGTTCGGCATATATATATATATATTCTCGAGGAAATCAATTGTGAATATTAATCTAAGGTACATGTATATAAAACCTGTTTTACAGTAACCCAGCAAGTTTCCCTCAGTTAGCTTAAATGCAATGGGATGCAACGAAACAAATTATTTTTCATGAATCTTATACCCCACATACATGTATATATCTGGCCGCATCTGGAGATTTGGGGAGTCTTCTTGACTTTACGAATAAGCATACATTAATGTTATATTTGCTTTTAGATGCATTGATGTTTCATTAACAAAGAGGCTCATCCGCATCTTCACTGTATGCTGATGCAATTTGAAAAGCGCTAGAAGCTGCACATATATACACAATTAATATTATAATTCATAAAGATACACACTAACTAAAAATCCTTTATTAAGCTTTTTTTTGGTGCATAATTAACCATTTTATCATAAAAAAAATCATGGTTTAGAATTGTCATTGTCTGCTAAGAGGTCCGTTAAAAGGTCTGTGATGTTCTCTCCTATAAACATAAAACATGTTTTACTCTCTACCATAAACTGACACTTACTATACAGCATAAAACTATAGATAGAAACTATTGTGACAAAATAAAAAATTGCAAGGTTTTCAGCTCTATTCAATTATTACATTTTCATTAAATGAGGTATATAATTTGTCTGCTGCAGTTTTGTTGATATTTAACAGATTAATCAATCATACTTTTATCTTTATGAAACTTAACGATTACCACTTTTCTAGACATTTCATTTTACACACATTTATCTTATTTGAAAACCAAAAGGAGGAAAAATTCTCCCAAAAATCACAAGATCTTGAAACTTAGAGTTTAAAAATTGTGGGAAAAGGCGAAATTGCTCAATTTGTGTTAACATTTTCCCCTTATGTGTCCGAAAGTTTTATGCACCAAGCATAACAAACAGGACTAGATAAGGTAGGTTAAACTGGTATTTTCCCCATAATTTCTCTTTTACTCCTCATCTAAACCCTATATTGTGGGTAATTAAAATAATCATTTCACTGAGACGATTCCTTTGAGTATCCACAAAGTAGGGTTTGAGTGTCAAATAAGGATTTTAGAAAATCACAAATGCCCCTTATCTAGAGCTCTGTAATAAATTATCCGGTTAGTAAAGGAAATATAAAAGAAAAATCCTTTAAAATGTCATATCTCTTTATTACAGGGAGCGTTACATTCCTATTACCAGAAAATCTATTATTAAACACTTGATACAGATGGACAATTATTTGACGAAAGAGGAGAAAAAGAAATATGATAGTTTTGCCCTGGCCTTGGATACAGCCATTGTTAATAAATACCATGGAGTACTGCAAGATTTAAAGGTAAGCATTTTGATTTGGCAGTTCTTCTTTTTGAACACTCTCCCACCTCTACAGACACTTTCTGACGTCTCTGCAGTAGTCGACTTTAGAAAACTGTGACAAAAGGAAACTTTTTCAACCCCCTTTATATAGAAATGCATTAATTTATATGTAGAAATCTCAGATTCTTATCTAAATCATAGATGTTTTCAAGGTCGTCAGCTGCTGATTTGATGTTTGTTGGAAAGGGTTAACCATGTTTCTGATATTGCATTTCTTGAGTTGTCTGGTTCAGAAAATACTAGGAGAAACAATCGGGAGAAGTATTTCATTTTCAACTTTCAAACCTTGACAGCTAGGTTCTGATTGGCTGGAAAACAGGTTGCCTGAAAGTGTCTCGGATCATTTTTGTGAAATAGTCCTTTAATATCTAGTAGTTTTAGCTTTTGTTATCAATTTGATGAGATGAAAATATAATATTAAATGGCTTTTCACTCTATATAATACTCAAAGAATGCTCTACTTAGGATATCATGTCATAACTATATCCCCCAAGTTACTTTTGATATATTGAAATACACAGGATGATATGCTAGAAACCTATAAGAATAAAATAAGTACGGTAAGTTGGAATGAAATCTGAAACTCTTGCAAAAGAAACTTACTATAAATGTTATATATACTAATCATTAATACATACAAACACTTTCTGGCGCCTCTACAGCAGACATATTTTGAAAACATTGTGGCAAAAGGATAAATTCAACTCTTTTTCAATGATTATTTTTTAACTTTTAGGGATTGTCCATAATTTGTCTAGATATTTTCAAAGTCATATGCTTCTCATTTGGTGTAGTCTTGAAAGGATAAATATCTCATATAATTTCGTTACAGAATTTATATGACCCTATAAATCCGGATAAGGACACAATAGAAACAAGACGGTGGAATCCCAGACAACGAGAGGACAATGAATTTGAACTGGTGACTAAGCTCGACCTTGTGATGGAGAAAGCTAACTTCTATGAGCTTCCAGATGAAGTGATTGAAAGGGCCATGAAGGAGCACACAGCTATGGATGGAGTCCGGGTATTTACAAATGAACAATGTCTAGCAATTTGGGGTCTAACTCTTAATGCTTTACCAGGTATAGACACTTTCTGACGCCTCTGCATTAGACGACTTTTGACAACCTTGTTACAAAAGGAGAAATTGCTAAAAATGAGCATTTTCTCCATTTGCCAGAATGTTTTTAACTTTTTCAGTAATTTAACCTACATTTATAGAGATTTTCTGTGTTTTTGCTTAGATATTTTCAAAGTTGTCTGCTGCAGATTTGTTTTATGTGGGAAAGGGTTTATGCATCTGCGAACCAGTCTTAACCCTGTCCCTCATACAACAATTCTGCAAAAGACGACTTTGAACATATTTTGTCACAAAATAGAAAATCTCTATAATTGAATGGATAACCTAGTATGACTAAAAGTGGAAAACATTATGGCAAAAGGAGAAATTGCTCATTTTGAGCAATTTCTTCTTTTGTCACTATGTTTTCAAAAATCCGTCTGCTGCAGAGGCGTCAAAAAGCGTCTATATGAGGGAAAGGGTTAACCAACTGCATATATTTGTTCTGCATACAGTGGAACCCTGTGTTTAATCCTTTACCACATACCATAAATCTGCAGCAGACAACTTTGAAAACAATCATACACAAACATGGAAAATCTCTATAAATGATAGTAATATTATTGAATAGAGTTGAAATCATTGTGGCAAATGGTGAAATTATGAGCAATTTCTCCTTTTGCTACAAGGATTTCAAAAGATGCCTGCTGCAGATGCGTCAGAAAGCTTCTATATGTGGGAAAGGGGCACCCATTGGATGCAACAATATTGTCTTTTGTTTGTGGGTGTTCTTTACTTGCAGGGTCATTTATGCAGAAAATGAGTAATTGAAAAACTTAAAGTGTGTTGGTCGCTATAGACAGGGAATCATTTTTCAAAGGTGGTCTTAAGCACAGGTTCGATTGTACCTACATGCACATTGTGACAAACAAACTGGAAGTGTATCCCAACTAGTTTTATGCCAATTAAATGAAGTCAAAGCCGATCCTGAATTGCTAGACGTGGCTCAAATAATAATTCAGAGGGCTTATTAAGGAGACTGTCTCTCAATTTCACTTGTATTACACAATCATAGACAGTATCTTCCCATTTTGACTATTACCATTTCATCTAATATTTTTAGCTTACCTGAGTTATTGTGATCGCCTTTTGTCTGGCGTCCGTCGTCTGTTAACATCTTCTCCTCAGTAACCAGTGGGTCAATTGGAATGAAACTTCACAGAAAGCATCCTCTCAATGACCTCACCAGAATTCTTTCAATTTTTGGGATCCATGCAGAATTCTGGATTCCATGGCAACCAAACGAAACTACTTTAAAATTCTTCTTCTCCCAAACAAGTTGGCCGATTTTCAAATAATGTTATTGAAATGTCGCTCGGATGACCCTCTATCAGATACCTTTAAACCATGTTGATTGGTCAAAAAAAATGGCTACCAGGCGGCAGGGCTATTTTGCCTTATATGGCTATAGTGGAAACTTAAAAAATGTTCGCCTCCGAAAGTGTATGGCCGATTTTCAAATAATTGTTAAGATATGTTCCTTGTGTGACCGACCCTCTCTCAGATTCAAGCCATGTTGATTGATATAAAAATATGGCCGCTAGGGGGTGTTGCTGTTTTGCCTTATATGGTTATAGTGGAAGCTTTAACAATCTTCTCCTCTGAAAGTGTCTGGCCCATTTTCAAATAATTTTGTATAAATTTACCTTGGCTGACCCTCTATCAGATTCCTTCAAGCCATTGTGATTGGTAAAAAAACATGGCCACCAGGGGGCGGAGGCTGTTTTGCCTAATTTGCATATAGTCAAAACTTTAAAAAAAAATTCTCCTCCGCAAGTGTCAGGCTGATATTTAAATAATTTTGTAGAAATGTATCTTGGTTAACCCTCTTAGATTCCTTCAAACCATGTTAATTTGTCAAAAAACATGGCCTCTAGGGGGTGGGGCTGTTTTGCCTTATTTGGTTATAGTGAAAGCTTGAAAAATCTTCTCCTCCCAAATTTTCTGGCAGATATTTTGAATAATTTTGTAGAAATGTTCCTTGGATGACACTCTGATATTCCTTCCAGCCATGGTTATTGGTAAAAAGACATGGCTGCCAGGAGGCAGGGCTGTTTTGCCCTATATGGCTAAAGTGTATATCGAGGGCTTGGCGTGAAACGGTTGTAACTAAAAACCTATTTTGAAAACCCTGGTTTAGGGGCAATTTTGACCCCTTTGTAAACAATGCAAATTTAGGTGCCATTGCTCAGAACGAGCAATGTCACCTAAATTTGCATAGTTTACCATGAAAAATGATTTAACGCTTATAAAGACTTTATGGCGAGGTGATTAACCTTAGCCAAAAAAATACTAATTTTAGTTACAACGTTTCACGCCAAGCTCTCGATATGTGGGATGTTGAGTAGACCAAATGGAAGTAAAAATCAGTAGAAAATTAGGTATAACTATTGTGATTGCTGACTGAGACACCAACAATGAAAGAATTTGAGGGTGAAACTGAAAGAAGAACATGAAATAAGCAACTTATTTAAAGCTATGTAAGAATTCAGAGTAAAACCTATAAATCTTTACAGAAAAATAGAATACTCATTAGTTTCACGAAAAGAATTATGAGCATGTTTTCCTCTTCTTATAATGTATTTTTAAGTTGTCTACATTAAAAATTATCTGCATCAAAGAAAGGCTTACTTACGGAATAAGATAAGAAATTGTTAAACTATGATTATTCAGTCTTTTCCCGTACAGTGTTTTTAAAACTATTTGATTGAAGCAAGAAAAAAGCCATAAAACTTGAAATAAATTGTGTGACACTTGCTTCCAAGGCATTGAGACCTCTAGGAATCACTTTTCTGCAGTCTGCCTTGCTTTGATTTGAATTTAATATATCTATAGGTGCTACCTATTTACGAAAAAAACGCAAGATAATCATAAACAAAAATTAAAGAGCATACTTATGCCATAAAAAAGGAAATATAAGTAATTGACTAGACAATCATAATGTTAATGTCATGTGTCTTGCATTATCAAAACATATTTGCAATTCGTATTGCTGTCGTCTATTATTACGAACAGAAAATAATAAAGTAAAGACTTTCAGAAAATCAAGGAATACATTTATAATGAACGAGGTTAAAACATGAGGGCCAGGATGATCCTTAATCGATCACCTGCATTATGGTAAAGAAGCAAATAGATCAGCCCTTTTCTGATGTCACCTGGCGACTGCCTTTTTCAAGCAGTCAATATGACTGGAACAAATTGTGTAAGGGGTCACATTTCTGCTAAACCCTTTCCCTATTAGAGACGGTTTCTGAGGCCTATGCAACGATTTAGGAAAAGATTGTCGCAACAAGAACAATTGCTCCTTAGGAGAAAGTTATCCTTTTGCCACAATGTTTGTAAATAATTATACTTTGAATGATTGAGTCAATAGCTCATGTATAGGAATTTGGGGTCTTTCATGTTGATACCACGTTTTTGCGGGAAACGACGTCGCTCCATTGACGTTACGCCAAGATGAAGTGTAACGGAAATGATGTCACGTCCTTCTTTGGCTACGATACAGTCAAAATTTAGTTTCGGGCGTAGAAGGCTAATGCTGTCGTTTTTTGACGAACGGGAAAACATATTTCTTATAGATTTCCATTTATTTTAAACTTTTCGTACAAATGTTAATTCCAGCACTTTAATGATCTTAAATATCGATTTAAAAAAAATTGATTAAAAAGACGACAATAATTTTCAATCCGTGTTTTTCTGCTCATTTTATACATACCCAAAATACCGATTTTAAAAAAATGATTAAAAAGCCGACAATAATTTTCAATCTGTGTTTTACGTCTGCTTTTTATACATATCCAAAATGGCGGCCCCCCATGGATTTTTCCAGTTTCATTTCAGAAAGCTTCATGGGTTATTGAAAAAAAAAAAAAAATATCTCACGCCCGTTACCTATAAGCGAAAAAACCCATTTATGTTTTTTTTTCGTATTACAGTAATCTGAAATGTCTTCCAGCAGACAAAACGTATTAACCCTTTCCCCAATACGACAATTCTGCAGCAGACGACTTCGAACAGTCATGTTTTGCTAAAAAATAGAAAATCTCTATAATTGAATGGATAAACCTATGACTAAAAGTTGAAAACATTGTGGCAAAAGGAGAAATTGCATGTTTTGTGCAATTTCTTCTTTTGTCACTATGTATTCAAATAGCCGTCTGCTGCAGAGGCATCAGAAAGCGTCTATATGAGGGAAAGGGTTAATACTTGAAATACTGTGTGATATTTTAAATTTCCCATCATTTCCAGGTTTCTGTTGATCCGTCAAAGTATGATATCCTGAAATTCTGGGCTCTTGGCAGGGAGGAGATACCGGTTACATTACCCTGGCATCAGACAATGTTTTCTAAACAGAAGATGGCAGATCCCATTAAGTATTACAAACGAGTCGTTGTGGCCCTCAGATTGAAGAAAGACAGGAAACTAATGCTCAAGTCATTCAAAGAGGTTCCTGTAGGAGCACTGGAAATGATGCTGCCCGACGGTAAAATCAAAATCGGGAATCGTGATAAAGGACTTCTGGCGGTGTCAGTTGGGTCAGTTGTTGTCGGCATCCTAGTCAAAGTTGTGACTTTATTGGCACACATGAATGTTGACGTTGTGTTGATTGTCATCGGCATATTTGGTTTAGGTGCCGTTCAAACATGGACTGGTTATAAAAATAAACGTAATCGTTATCTAGCAGAACTGAATAGAATGTTGTATTTTAAAAATGTGGCGAATAACCGAGGACTATTAGCATTAGTTGTGGATAGAGCCGAAGATGAGTCATTTAAAGAGGCTCTATTGGCTTACACGTTTTTACTGGCTAACAGACCACAGGCTACATTAGATAAAAGGAGTTTAGAAATGTCACCAGAGGAATTAGGTAAGCTTGTGCTAATATATCTTTTTCTTTCCCATGGCTTGATTGAAAACATGGCAACAAAAGAAGAAATTGCTAAAAAACGAGCAATTTCTTTATTTGTCAATATGTTTTGATCTATATTCAATTTAGTGTACTTTCATTTAAAGGGAGTTTCCAATTTGTTCAGGGTATGTTTTCAAAGTCATCTGCTGCAGAGTTGGAATGAGTAAAATTGAAGCACATGACAGGATATGACATCTCTGCAGCATTTGACTTTTGAAAATTGTATTGGAAAAAGATTCAATATTCCCTATTTCTCAAATCTCACAATGTTTTCTCATCTATTTGGAAATGGTACTTTGTAATTTGTCTAGATTTAATAGTATGACAACAGTTATAGTTTCTACTTTCATATCTCGGGCCCTTTAAATATTAAATTGTAGAAACATATCTGGTGACAATTAATTTCATGTAAGGAAGGAAGCTTTTAGAGATTTCTCCATCTGGCTGGACAATTTTCATATGATAGCGACACAATTAGCACTTAATCTGAGACAGACAACTTAAGGCAACATTGCAGCATACTTTTTTTTGCTCACCCATCCGTCTGTCGTGCATCGTCAACATTTGCCCTTGTTAACACTTTACAGGCTACATTTTGCATCCGATCTTCATGAAAGTATATCAGAACATTCATCTCCATTAAATTTTGGACCAGTTCGAAACTGGGCCATATGAGGTCAAAAAATAGGTCACTAGGTCAAATTGAAGGGAAATCTTGTTAACACTCTGGAGGCCACATTTTCAACTTGAGCATGTTGAAACTTTATCAGAATGTTTGTCTTGATGATATGTAGGTCAAGTTCGAACATGGGTCATGTCGGGTCAAAAAGTAGGTCACTAGGTCAAATTGAAGGAAAATCTTGTTAACACTCCAGATGCCGCAATTTTTGCTTCGGCAGTTTGAAATGTTGTCAGAATGTTTATCTTTAAAATATCTATGTCGAGTTTGAATATGTGTCATGCCGGGTCAAAAACTAGTTCACTAGGCCAAATTGAAGTGTAATCTTGTTAACACTAGAGGCCACATTTTCAACTTGAGCATGTTGAAACTTTATCAGAATATTTGTTTGATGATATGTAGGTCAAGTTCGAACATGGGTTATGATTGGTCAAAAAGTAGGTCACTAGGTCAAATTGAAGAAAAATCTTGTTAACACCCAATAGGTCACAATTTTTGCTTCAGAATTTTTAAATGTTGTCAGAATGTTTGTCTTAAAGATATCTAGGTCAAGTTTAGATATGGGTCATATTGGATCAGAAACTAGGTCACTAGGCCAAATTGAGGGAAAATCTTGTTAACTCGGTAAAAGCCGCATGTTTTGCTTCAGCTTGAAATTTGGTCAGAATGTTTAGCTGAAGGATATCTATGCCAAGTTCGAATATGGGTCATGCCGGGTCAAAAACTGAGTCAGTAGGCCAAATTGAAGGAAAATCTTGTTAACACTTTAGATGCCGCATTTTTTTTTTGCTTAAACAGCTTGAAATTTGGTCAGAATGTTTGTCTAAATGATATCTATGACAAGTTCGAATATGGGTCATATGGGGTCAGAAACAAGGTCAATAAAGGAAAATATTGTTCAAACTCCTGAGGCCGCATTTTTACTTTGAGCTTTCGAAAATTTGTCAGAATGTTGTCTTGATGATATCTAGTCCATGTTGGAATATGGGTCATATCAGGAGAGAAAAAATATAGATCACTAGGCCAATTGAAGGAAAATCTTGTTAACACTGGAGGTTGCATTCAGAATAATTGTCTTGATGTGTTTTGCATTACAGTACATTGTATAATTAAGGTGAGCGATCCAGGGCCATCATGGCCCTCTTGTTTTCTACATCAGCTTGGTCAGAATGTGTATCTAAATGTTATCTAGGCCAAGTCCGAACATGGTTCATGTAGGGTCAAAAACTAGGTCAGTAGGCCAAATTGAAGCAAAATCTTGTTAACAGTTTGGAGACTGCATTGTTTGCTTCAGCAGCTTGAAATTTTGTCAGATTGTTTGTCTGAATTATATCTAGGTCAAGTCCGCATTTTTACTTTGAGCAAGTTGAAACTTTGTCAGAATGTTTTCTTGATGATATCTAGTCCATATTGGAATATGGGTCATATCAAGTAAAAAAATATAGATCACTAGGCCAAATGAAGGAAAATCTTGTTAACACTGTGGAGGTTGCATTCAGAATAATGTTCATTGCAGTACATTGCATTATTCAAGTGAGCGAAATAGGGCCATTATGGCCCTCTTGTTTTAACTTTTGGTTACTTAATTTACGAATACCATTACAACTGTCCCACTAGTTCTTTCAGTGCTTTGCTTATAATTTTCGATATATAACAACCTTTTCCTCAGATGATTTCAAAAACAAAAAAACCTTTTCAAGAAAACGGTAAGCATTGTCCTTGGTTCGAAACTATAAAACTCGGGAGAACGTTCTCAGTGGTCAGAAATAATTTCCATGCACAAAATAAGGCTTCTAAATAGTCGATTTGGAGAACGAATTTGCTTCTGATCAATGATACTTTGGCACAGATTAAACTTTTATAGTTTTGGAGCCAGGTTCCCATGGTTGTTTTCCCTGTTGTGTGGAACAATCTAAAAACATAGTGGAAAAAGGAGAAATAACAGCAGACAACTTAAAAACACTAATCCTTTTTCCACAATGCTTTTTAACTCTACAGTTAACTTAAAGGCATTGTAGGAAAAGGAGAAATAGCAGCAGTCAATTTGAAAATATAGTGGAAAATGGAGAAATAAAAGCAGACGACTTTAAAACAATTGATTCAAAGGAGAAACTTAAAAACATTGTGAACCTTTTTCCATGATGCTTATTAACTCGGGATGTTTTTTAAAAGCAATGTGGAAAAAGGAGAAATATATCGGCAGACGACCTAAAAACATAGTGGACAAAGGAGAAATATCTTCAGACGACCTAAAAACAATGTCGGAAAAGGAGAAATTACAGCAGACAGCCAAAAATACATTGTGATCCCTTTTCCGCAATGATTTTTTAGTCTGTATAGGAAATAAGCTTTCAATTTTCTGTAAATTACAATTTTTTACCTCAGATGATTTCTAAGCTGATTACTCTAAGAATATCATCAGAGATAAATATATGCTTGGGTCTACTATGCTTATTCATTTAAAGGTGGAATGACTGTCAGTGAACTAGAAGAAAGCATTGAGAACTGGGTCTACAAGATCACAAAAACTAGGATGGAACTAGACTCGTCCGAGGCAATACTGCTTCTCAAACAATTCGGGATTTTAAGTGAGGAGGACAATAAGTTATATGTGCTGTCACTGGATGCGGCAAGGAGGAATCTTCCACACCAGCCCCAGTCACTCGTCGCAAGGGCAAAGGAATCAGATATTTCGGAGGGTTATGACAGGGATGTTTTTGTTGAGACTGAAGAACAGTATGATAGACAAGCAAAGAAGGAAAAAGGTTATGGTTGGTTTTAGGAATATATAGCAACACTCTTACACATGTTATTCAATACTATTTGATTCATGTGTTAAATTACTTTTCAAATTAATTAACCTTTTCCCACATACAGACGCTTTTTGGTGTATCTGCAGCAGATTGTTTCATCATTTTTAGAGACTTTCCATATTTTTGCCTTTATGTTTTACTGCAGACTTGTTAAAGGTGGGCCGAGCCCCGGTAGGTCGGTCGTTAGCGACGCGGGCTGTTAATCCAGGGGTTGTGAGTTTGAACCCCAGCTTGGCCAACATTCTTTCTGTCGTTTGACAAAAGTCATTATGACAAGCGTCATTCATCTTCTACCAAAGGGCTAACAGTCTATGTGGAAAAGCAGCCAGTTGCCTGGAAGAATCGTTGAGTGGATTACTGGTGTGAGAAAGCTAGGAAACACATGAATTGGTGAACTGGTCGCTGTGATATGACTGAAAAAGTGTTGACAATGGAGTTTAACCCCAATCAATCAATCAATGTTAAAGGTGGGAAATGGTTAAAGTAGATAAATTGTACATGGAGTAGAAGCAAGTTAATTCCTTCCATAATAAAACCAGGTTGGACACATAGATCTGCACCAGAAGAATATCTCAGAAATACTATGATTGTTTTAGTCAACAAGTTTTCTTTAGTCTGAAATTTCTGAAGATTTCTGTAGATTTATTGTATATATGGGAAAGGGTTAAACATCTGAATATGATGTATAAGTGTACTGGAATCAAAAAATTGTAGCTTTGTCACTTTAAAAAAACATCTAAAGATCTTAGTCTTGGCGGAAGATGTCTCCAGTCCTGAAATGTATTTAAATTATTTACCTGGTTTGCATATTTATTAACCCTTTCCAACTTTTAGTTGAATTTAAGTTAAAACTTATTTATTTTACAATAATTGCGCCATTTGCCTGAAGAATCATGAGTTGAAGACATATTGGTAATGAAGAAATTGCTCCTGTTGGGCAATTGTTCCTTTTTCCACAATGTTTTCAATAACCATCTTCTGCAGAGGTGTCAAAATTTGTCTATTAGGTTTAAGGTCAATTGTTACGTAAAATCTGTGTTCTCTAGTGCTATACATTTTATGTTGCTTTCACAAAGTGCTTTTTGAAAAATAACGCAGATCCTGCTGATTATGCAATTTTCTTTTTCCCTTGTATTACTTTTCGTCTTGATTAGACAGGCGACTTTAAGTGTCTCTGCAGCAAGGGTATTTCAAAAATAAATTGGTTAATGAAGAAATTTCTCCCTTGTTCCATAACGTTTTTAATTGCTCTTTTTGAGCAATTAGTTCTTTCCAAAAAATGTTTTCAAAATCTGCTGCAGTTATTAGAACTTATCTTCTTCAAAGAATGGATTGATTCTTCAATTCCCACATACAGATGCTTTATGATGCCTCTGCAGCAGACAACTTTTGAAAACGTTCTGGCAAAAGGAGAAATTGCTGATTTCAATAGTTACTTTCATTTATAGAGTTTTTCAATGCTTTTAAAGTCGTCCGCTACAAATTGTTGTATACATGTGGGAAAGGCTTAAAGATGAAAAACAAACAGTAATTATGCAAAATGATGGTTGATTTTGATAAATATCAGTATCAGAAATCATGATCAAATGTATCATATTGGAGAATGTTATGTTCCGTTTGTAGTTTGCATGCCCTAATGTATTTGACTCATTTATCACACAAGTCATGTTCTGTATTATACATGTTCCTATAAGCTAACCAACTACTACCGTACTACTTTAGTAACTTTTGTTATCAAATTGATCAACAGAAATATAGAGATTTTTCTTTCATTTTTAAAATTAAGTGTTTACTTATATTGTGATGTTTTTGAGGTTGTCTTGTATCGAAATATCAGAGAAAAAAGTTTAAACAATTGGAAAATTTGAAGTTTAATGCTAATATAGAAATTAACAAATTGTGGAAAAAGCTAAAAGGCTTGAAAAGTTGTTGGTTTCCAGAAGAATTGTTAACCCTTTCCCCATTTTTAGACACATTCTGCTGCAGACGTCTTTTAAAAAATCACTGTGACAAAATGAGTTTTCAACTTTATTTAAAACATTTAAAACTCTCTTTTATAGAGATTTTTAAGCTTTTGGTCAAAATGTTTTCAAAGTCGGCTGCAGAATTGTTGTATGTGGGAATGGGTTAAGTACTTTACAATTCATTACTAAAACTCCATGTGTTGGAAGGCAAAACAGTGAAAACACCCATTAATGTTTTTTGTTGGGGTTTATTTACCATGTGGTAAATCAGGGACACTATATTGTAATATAGTGTCCCTGGGTAAATGTACTGAATATGTGAAGAAGTTATAATATACCAAGAAATTGCAAAGTTTTGTATACAAGTCAAATCTGGTACACTGAAGTAATATATTGTTTATAAATTTGTTTTATTGATTAATTTATCAGAAGGAATAAACATTTTATCTTAACAAGACTTTGTTTCATCATATGCCCGAGTTTGTAAACATTTAAAACTGTCATTATGGTCTTATGATCTGTATTTTATCCCTTTCTCTTGAATCGTTAAGATCTATGATCGCTGTAGATAAGGACTTGATTAATTTTCTTACTTATAAGCGCTTTTTGAAACCCCTGAAGCAGAAGACTTCTCAAAACGATCATTTTATCCCTTTGCCACAATATTTGCATTTCTTATTTAACCTACATCTTATAAGAATTTCTGTGTTTTTGCCATGATGTTTTCAAAGTCGTCTGCTGCAGATTGGTTGTATTAACCCTTTCCCTCATACGACAATTCTGCAGCAGATGACTTTGAACATATTTTGTCAAAAAATGGAAAATCTCTATAATTGAATGGATAACCAATGACTATAAGTGGAAAATATTGTGGCCAAAGGTGAAATTGCTCATCATGAGCAATTTCACTTTTGGCCACAATGTTTCAAAAGTCGTCTGCTGCTATTGCGTTAAAATGCGTCTGCAGGTGGGAAAGGGTTAAGGAAAGGGTAAAGAGTGCAGCATTCAATTTTGAATATATTTGGGAAAGAAGTAAATTATTGAACATGAATTCAGCAATTTCTTTCATTTCATTTTTAGCACGACTATTCAGAGAAAATGAGAGCTATTTTTACTCACGTTGGCGTCCGCATCTGCGTCACACCTTGGTTAAGATTTTGGATGCAAGTACTTATATTTCACTATAGCTCAATAACTACTTAACCCTTTCCCTCATATAGACGCTTCCTGACGCCTCTGCAGCAGACAGCTTTTTGAAAACATAGTGACAAAAGAAGAAATTGCACAAAACGTGCAATTTCTCCTTTTGCCACAATGTTTTCCACTTTTTGTCATAGGTTATCCATTCAATTATGGAGATTTTCTATGTTTTGACAAAATAAGTTCAAAGTCGTCTGCTGCAGAATTGTCGTATGTGGGAAAGGGTTAATGTATAACATTAAAACTTTCCTTAATGCTCCCCAACTATCACACCTATGTAATGGATCTTATTTGATAACTCTATTCAGCATTTAATGCAAGTTGTGGCTCTTTTTAGATCACCTAGAGCCAAAAATTATTTTGCACAAATGTTCCTTTGGGTACCCTCTACCAAAATTGTTCAAATATTTCCGATCCGTTGAAAAACATGGCCACCAGGGGGCGAAGCTTATTTTCCTTATATGTGCATTGTTAAAATTTTAAAAATCTTCTTGTCCAAAAGTACTGGCCCGATTTGAAAATTATTTTGCACAAATGTTCCTTGGGGCACCCTTTACCAAGTTTGTTCAAATATTTCCAATCCGTTGAAAAAACATGGCAGCCAGGGGGCGAAGCTTGTTTTCTTTATATGTGCATTGTTAAAACTTTAAAAATCTTCTTGTCCAAAAGTACTGGCCCGATTTTAATTTTTTTTTGCACAAATGTTCCTTGGGGCACCCTTTACCAAGATTGTTCAAATATTTCCAATCCGTTGAAAAAACATGGCAGCCAGGGGGCGAAGCTTGTTTTCTTTATATGTGCATTGTTAAAACTTTAAAAATCTTCTTTTCCAAAAGTATTAGCCCGATTTGAAAATTATTTTGCACAAATGTTCCTTGGGGCACCCTCTACCAAGATTGTTCAAATATGTCCGCCAGGGTTGCTGCGGCATCAGAAAGGGGGCAAAATGTCCAGTAAATACCTGATGCATTGCTTTGATAATTAATAAAACCCTTTCCAACTATCTCACTTATGTAAATTATCAAGTAAGATAACTCGATCCTGTATTTAATACAAGTTATGGCCCTTTTTGTGTCACCCTGCGTAGCATGGTAGGCACTTAGGGATTACTTTTTTTTGTCCGCCGTCTGTCTGTCTGTCTGTCCATCACACTTTTTCGTCACACTTTCGCGGAGCACTCCATTCTAGTTTTACTTAGAAAATCTGGTTAAAGTTTTACATGCAACTTCTATCAATAGACCATATCTTAGTAACTACTTGATGCATTGCATTGAAACTTCAAACAACCCATCCCACCTATGTAAAAAATCAAGAATGATAACTCTATTGAGCATATAATGCAAATTATTGCCATTTTTTACTCAGAAATTATGGTTAAAGTGTTGCAGGCAACTACATTAAGAGTCCCTATCTCAGTAACTACTTGAAGCATTGTATAAACACTTTATACAACTCTTCTCAACCATCACATCTATATACACAATCAAGTGAGATAACTATCCTGCATATAATGCAGATTATGGCCCTTTTTTACTTGGAAATTCTGGTTAAAGTTTTGCATGCAATTACATGTACATTCAGAGTCCATATCTTAGTAACTACTTGATGCATTTCATTGAAACTTTATACAACCCTTCCCAACCATTACACTAATCAAGTTAGATAACTCGTAACTGCATATAATGCAAATTATGACCCTTTAAGAATTTCCTGCTAATGTTTTGCATGCATGATGAGCAATTTCTCCTAACATTTGTTATGATACAAGTTCTTACATCTTTGGCCGAGCCCCGGTAGATCAGTCAGTAGCTGACAATCCAGGGGGTGTGAGTTCTTATCCCAGCTAAGCAAACATTCTTTCTGACGTTTGGCAAACGTCATGATGACAAGTGTCATTCGTCTTTCATCAATTGGCTAACAGTCAATGTGGAAAAGCAGCTAGTTGCTTGAAAAGTTTTTTCTGTGAAGTACTGGTGCGAGAAAGCTAGGAAACACATAAGTGGGTAAACTGGCTGCAATGACATAACTGTGTTTTTTTTAAACGGTGTTAAACCCCCCCAATCAATCAATCTTAAACTTCTGTGAACCACTATCAATGTCTGCTTCCTGGATAATCTACCTGTTCTCATCCCAATGTTGTGTGAAGGTCCCAACTATTGATCCTGCTCTCATGGGGATCGAACCAAAGACCTTCTGGTCACAGGTTGGGAGCTCTACCTCTGTTCTGCAGCCAATGTTTCTTTAGTTTAACCCTTTACCCACATATATATGCTTTATGATGCCTCTGCAGCAGTTGACTTTTGAAAACAGTGTGAAAATAGGAGAAATTGCTCCTTTTGACAGAATGTTTCAACTCTGTTTAATAATTATACTTTCATTTATACAGATTTTTGCCTTGATGTTTTCAAAGTCATCTGTTGCAGATTTGTTACATATGTGGGAAACTTTCCCGGAAAGGGTTAAGTTGGAATCATACCTTTAAAATAACGTCGTTTTTGACGTCAAAACGTATGTTTTGCAACAATGATAGTGTGGTATTCAGATACAATTGACGGCAGACAATAGGGAATATAATTACCTGCGTGCTGATATCAAGTCCATACATCTGCCATGACAAATTAGACAACTTAATGGGAATTAAAAGGTAAGTTTCGCAAAAAGACTTTAACAGTAATAAGATTATTTCTTATTTCTGATCTATTAAATTTGTATTAAAAGGATTAAAAGGATAACTAATTAAGGACACATGTTCGTCTACCTTTTGCCGGTATTTCAAGAATATCTATCGAGCCGATTTAAATATATCCCAATGCTGTTAAACGTCTGTCGCGCTTCGGTACGTACACTGTGAATATCATGTATTTTTCCAGTGTGAAAAGTTCCACGAAATCAGACGGCATTTCCTTTTCACCTGGTATAAATCTTATACTAACATAACTTGTTTCTATAGCTTACTACAATCCGATAACCCTTTGTTAATTAGAAAATTAGCACACTATGTACACATGCTGTTGAAAGAGTTTTAGTTTTAGGGACATTTCATATATTGTAAAAATTGTATAAATATTATGTATTATGGGCCGGTGGCCTAAGTACTTCTGAATAAAGATTTGTCATTGTCATTGTCATTGTCACTGCAGATTTATAGCTAGATACGCATCCAGGGTAATAAAATGAACACACATGTTTTATTTATAATCATCAATTTCAATCTTTTAAGTAAGCTACCCCTTAATAAATAATAATTAGTCGCCGGGCAGAAGCCCGCGACTTCTATTTTTAATAGGTTTTCTGAAATCACATGGGAGGGGGGGGGGATCATTATTAGAAAGAAACACATTTAGATGTCTTGAACATATTACAATTGTGTTTGTTTAAAAACACTAAGTAATGACACATCTAAAATGAAATAAATATTCCGATGTTTTAGGTGTTTTCAGTTTCTTTATTTGGACTCGCATTTATGTTTTTTTGTTTATTTACGAACACAAAACAGTCCCTATTAACTAGACTGGTATACATTTATTTTACACTATATACTACATGTAATCAAAAGGCGATAACTACAAACCCTTACGTCGCAGTCTAATTTGTTTACTTACGCGCACCTGCGTGACTCGCGAATACCAACTGCGTAGATCAATCTCCTTTGCAGAGAGCCGCTCTTTACACTCACTTACAAATAGTAAATTATAGGTGATTTAAAATGTTTATTTGGTTCGAAACAAATGAAGAAAAGAACAAATCGAGATAAAACTGGTTTTAATGGAAAAATGACTTTGAACGAACACTCTCTGCCTATAAAGAGAGTTTCAAGAACGACACCTGCGAATAAGAAAGAATCGGGTCTTTCGTACAAAATTATTTCGTCCTTGACAATTTTAAATGTGTCATTTAATTCCCTAAAGGCATATTGCTTCCGATCTGCATATTGTTATGCATCATTGACACAAGGGCGCTCGTCATAATATAATTTTAAAACATGAGTAGTTTGTTATTTTCATAATAAAAAAGGAAGGAAAGAATTAAAATAAATCAACATGTTGTAGGGCTAAGTTTATGTTTGAAATTAAGTTTAAATTATACAACAATTTCAATGAGATTTAACTGTTTAGTTGATATTATATTTCGAAGGTGGTCTAATTTATATCACATGTATCTATTTGTCTCATGTGTCTATTTATATACTGTATAATTTGCAATAAAATAACTATTCGGGAACAAATAAATTTAAATATTCATTTTAAGTAGGGAGTAGATTTTATGATACCATAACATTGAAGATTATTGTGATAAAACAAGGTTGTCAATTTTAATTCTGCTTATTGCGTTTCAGCTAAAATATCGCAATGTGATAACGCGCGACATCGGTAAAACGGCATTCTGATTAACCCTTTCCCTCATACGACAATTCTGCAGCAGACGACTTTGAACATATTTTGTCAAAAGACAAAAAATCTCTATAACTGAATGGATAACCTATGACTAAAAGTGGAAAACATTGTGTCAAAAGGAGAAATTGCTCGTTTTGAGCAATTTCTTCTTTTGTCACTATGTTTTCAAAAAGCCGTTTGCTGCAGAGGCGTCAGAAAGCATCTATATGAGGGAAAGGGTTAAGTAAAACTCGGCTCTACAGATGTTCTTGAAGTTCTAATAACTTGTAGTAGAAAGGGTGAACGTAATGATATGTACTGCTTAACAAAATCTCTCGGGTAAATTTTTTAGTAAATTAAAAATTATCTTATTATTTTGACTGAAATATTCCAGCGAAATTTGTATTAAAAATCGTGATGGCAGATATACATGTTATTTATATCATGACAAAGGCAACTGTATTCTCTATAATTCGGTGTTATTGGATTGATTGATTGATTGGAGTTTAACGCCGTTTTCAACAATTTCTCAGTTATATCACGGCGGCCAGTTCACCTACTCATGCATTTCCTGGTTTTCTCACACCAGTACTCCACACAACAATCTTCCCAAGCAACTGGCTGCTTTTCCACACATACTTAGCCCATTGGTGGAAGACGAATGACGCATGTCGCATTGACTTTTGTCAATCGCCGGAAAGAAAGTTAGCGGAGCCGGGATTCGAACTCACATCCCCTGGATTGACAGCCCGCGTCGCTACCGACTGAGCTACCGGGGCTTGGCCGGTGTTATTGGAAGCCGCCCTTTAGAATTAGTCATATATGTCACTCTTCGTAATCAGTTTAACTCTAAATCATATCCAGGGGCGTAGCTTTGCAATAATCAATGTGTAGGCCGTCTCGTGAGAAAATCACCATTGTGGAGTCTACGTCAAGTATCGACGCGGATCAGCCTAAGCATGCCATACAGGCCTTACCTGGATAGACACTTTTCGCCTCCTGTGGATTTTCTGTTTCAGGAATAACTACTCTATACATCTATCTCCCTAAGACGGAATGTGTCAGCCGGATCAGTCTGCGCGGACATCGCAGGCTGATCTGGTCGATACATTACGCAGATGTCTATCGCCGCAGCTGCATTTTGGGGGCATTTTGAGAAAAAAATGTGTAGGCACATGCCTACAGTGCCTAAAGGAAGCTACGACCCTGATCTCATTCACTTAAAACACAGACCCTGTCAGGTTAACCCTTTCCCTCATATAGACGCTTTCTGACGCCTCTGCAGCAAACGGCTTTTTGAAAACATAGTGACAAAAGAAGAAATTGCTCAAAACGAGCAATTTCTCCTTTTGCCACAATGTTTTCAACTTTCTGTCATAGGTTATAGTGTCCCAGGTTATCCATTCAATTATAGAGATTTTCTATTTTTTGACAATATATGTTCAAAGTCGTCTGCTGCAGAATTGTCGTATGAGGGAAAGGGTTAAACATCCGACATAATACTTAAATCTTCAAATACCGAAACTACAGATTAAACCAGACCTCAAACACATCACCATGCTATAATGCTGTGTATCAATTTAATTTTTCTGATGTTTCTGGATTTAAATGTATTTTTTTTTTATTTCTTCATGTGCAACGAAATATTGCGGCTTCTTTGATGCTTTGCGTCAAACATTCGTCTTGTTGGTGTTTGAATACCAACTCAAACAAGACGGTAGTAGCGATTACTTTAACCCCACTGTTATTGTCACAAACACATTCGTTTTGACGTCGAAAACGACATATTTCTCTGTGGAAGATTAAGGATTAGCTCAAGAAGGAAAGAGTGTAGTGGAGAAAGAGCATGTGAGATGTATTGTGGAAACTGAAATTGAAAGTTAAATGATGAAATATTACACATGTATTAATGATTATACTCTTTTCGAGTTTTCAGTCTCACCCACCTACCCACCCAAATTTTTAGCAACTAGAATATGACCAATTGCTTCTTTTGCCAAAATATTTTGAATACTTTCTTGAATAGAGATTTTCCTTAGATTCGCCTAGTTGCCTTCAGTCATCTGTTGCAGATATTTTATTATCTGGGAAAGGGAAAAGAAAATATGAGATAGAAAATTTTCACGAGCGCGTACATCCTAACCCATACTACTAAATTAAGAAACCATTGCTTAAAGCGGGGATGCTTTAAATGATAACGGTTTTCTTTTCCCAAAGCAGGTGACTCTTAAGTATTAGCAGAGAATGTAAAACACAGCATCTAGAAAAATTCGTTGACTATGACACTATACTGGAATAGTTCCCAAACGTAAAGGTATTACACAGTGTACATTACGGGTATTAAAATAGCAGCATTAGCCTCCTCTCTCCCAACTTAGGGTCACTTTGAGGCCTCAAAAGCATTGTTCATTTCCATATGATTTATTTGGATATGTAGATCATATCTTTTCCAAATCTGTAAATACATAAATTTCAAGTCTAAATATGTCCAATATTTAGAGCAAATCAACACACCCTCATTTTCAACCAATCAGCGTAAAGGACGTATAAAGGTCAAGGTTAAGATCTGTGTTTGTGTTCAAATTAAGTGTGTTTCATCATCAGTGACAGCAACTAACGAAAGGTAAGACTTTTACTTTCACTTTTAGTATTTATTGATGTTTATACAATATTTTATCAGATTGAACAACATCGGTCTTTATAAAACTTTTCAATATGATCTGTTTCCGCTCGTTATCTAGGAAATGGAACATAAATCAGGACACTAAATTAAATTACTCGAATGTGAATTCCTATCGTCTTTTCCTTGTAGACTATACTATTATAAGGCGCTATGGAATTTAAATGGAAACTGACACTAACTTCTGTAGTGCCATCAATAGAAATGACACTGACATATATCTTTATGTAATATACATTGAATATTAAATACATCGACGAAATTTTCCATAGAACTTTCAGAAAAATTCCCTTGCGAAATCATCCGTTCTCTTCTCCGGCTCTGCTCAACCAGAGACGTAGATAAGACACAGTTTAAAAGCTTCGGTTAAAAGACACAGGTATTGTGATTTCTGAATTATATCTATTTTGTTCCAAAAATTAATAGACTGACATTATTCATAAGGATAAAATATTATCAAAAAGTGTAGTGTATTAAAATAAATAACTTCCAAAAAATATGTTATTATCATATTTTCAATAGTTTTTGATTTATACTTGCTACAAATGTTGGGACGGGTGATATTTTAGTGTAAAACTCAGTTACTTATCCCTCTTATCAACGTCCCTGGCTCAACCAGCAGGAAATTGGCTCATAGTCAAAATTGCTCACTACATTATATAGAGATCAATTTTGACAATGATCCAATTCTCTGTGGCTTAACCCATATCCAAAACAGGAATATCAAGAATTTGGTATGAAGAGAGTTCTCAATTGATTTGTTATTTTTCAAAACTGTAAAAATATTTCTAGGCCAGAGTATATATACTTATTTATTAAAAATCTTTAACGAAAGGAGATTTGCGTTTCAAAATGCATCTTTGGCAGATGTGTCAAAATGCGTTTTGCATGAATGAGTGTTAACCCTTTTCCTCCCTTATATAGACGCTTTCTGACGCCTCTGCAGCAGACAGCTTTTTGAAAACATGGTGACAAAATAAGAAATTGCTCAAAACAAGCAATTTCTACTTTTGCCACAATGTTTTCCACTTTTAGTCATAGGTTATCCATTCTATTATGGAGATTTTCTGTGTTTTTGACAAAATATGTTCAAAGTCGACTGCTGCAGAATTGTCGTATGAGGGAAAGGGTTAAGAAATGACCCTTGACTTCAGTTTAATTTGCATTTAAATTGTCGAAAATTTAAATGAAAAAAATGCTCATTATAACTATTAGCTCCTTTTCCTACAGTGTTAAAATACCTAAGCTGATATAGCAATTTGACTCAAAGTCCAGATAATCCGTTATCACTTATAGATGCATCTGCAGCAGACGAATTTTGAAAACATAGAGTCAAACGAAGAAATTGCTCTAAACAAGTAATTTCTTTTCAACTTTTTCAATAATTTTACCTTCAATTTCCCAGTTTTTGCTTGAATATTTGTTGTGTGGCTTCTGCTGCAGATTTGTTGTATGTGGGATAGGGATGATTAGTGATGAAATGAATGTTAACCCTTTATCTGATAGTGCAATCTGAATGAAGCCAATGAAACCAAACTGACCTAGAATTAGTGCAATTTGAATGAAGCCAATGAAACCAAACTGACCTAGAATTAGTGCAATTTGAATGAAGCCAATGAAACCAAACTGACCTAGAATTAGTGCAATCTGAATGAAGCCAATGAAACCAAACTGACCTAGAATTAGTGCAATTTGAATGAAGCCAAACTGACCCAGAGGTGAAAAGTCATCTGGGAAACTGTTTAATATACAATACAATACAATATGTTTTATTGCATAAAAATTACAAGTTTTATAGCAAGTTTAACCCTTTCACTCATATAGACGCTTTCTGACACATCTGCATCAGGCAGCTTTTTGAAAACATAATGACAAAAAAAGAAATTGCTCAAAATGTTTTCCACTTTTAGTCATAGGTTACCCATTCAAAGTCGTCTGCTGCAGAACTGTTTTATGAGGGAAAGGGTTAAACAAACAATAATTATAACAATGACATTAGATTTTCTGAAGAGCCCCACGTATAACCGTACATATATAACCAAAACAAAATTCTCATATTTATATATGTATACACACAATGAAGACACATCACATCATGATGAGCTGAGCGGAATGAATGAATGAATGTATATTCTTTTATGGCGCATCGACAGCTAAGGTCATTTAGCGTGCAATTAAATTTAATTATTCATGATCCCTGGGTAAACAAACCAGTACTAGGCTAGAAAATGTGCCTTGCCCAAGGGCACTCCACCATGACCGTAGTGCCGCGACTGGGGATCGAACCCGGGACACCCGGTTTCGAAATCCCTGACGCTATGAGCTGAGTTGCTTGTCGTTGTGATTGGTATATTACATCTAGTGATTAACCCTTTCCCTCATACGACAATTCTTCAGCAGACGACTTTGAACGTATTTTGTCAAAACATAGAAAATCTCCATAATTGAATGGATAACCTATGACTAAAAGTGGAAAACATTGTGGCAAAAGGAAAAATCGTGCAATTTCTCCTTTTGTCACTATGTTTTCAAAAAGCCGTCTGCTGCAGAGGCGTCAGAAGGCGTTTATATCAGGGAAAGGGTTGAGTGGTCAATATATGGTGTTATAGCGAGTGATTGAGAGTGAGGTATGGTATGGTAGGCTATATATAAGTTGCTAATCAGGCAGTGCGTGTTGTCACTTGTGTATTACAAATGAATTACGGTTCTAATCTATGTATGTTACATGTTCATGCACATACTATCCTTCTTACTTGAGAAGAACAGTAATTTGATTGTAACCCACAATGTAGATAATGTATATATTCCTTGACTTTACTAAACCATAGCTATAATAAGAGGATTTGTTAACCCTTTTCCTCATATAGACGCTTTCTGACGCCTCTACAGCAGACAGCTTTTTGAAAACGTAGTGACAAAAGAAGAAATTGCACAAAACGTGCAATTTCTCCTTTTGCCACAATGTTTTCCACTTTTTGTCATAGGTTATCCATTCAATTATGGAGATTTTCTATTGTTTGACAAAATATGTTCAAAGTCGTCTGCTGCAGAATTGTCGTATGAGGGAAAGGGTTAATCTCCAAGGAAGCCTATTTACCTGTAAACAACAATTCTGCAGCAGACGACTTTGAACATATTTTGTCAAAAATTAGAAAATCTCTATAATTGAATGAATAACCTATGACTTAAAGTGGAAACTATTGTGGCAAAAGGAGAAATTGCTTGTTTTGAGCAATTTCTTCTTTTGTCACTACGTTTTCAAAAAGCCGTCTGCTGCAAAGGCGTCAGAAAGTGTCTATATGAGGGAAAGGGTTAACCCTGTCCCACATAGAGACTCTTTCTCGACGCCTATGAAGCAAACAACTTTTGAAAACATTGTGACAAAGTGTTAAATTTCTCTAAACGAGCAACTCAATTTGATAATACTACTTCCCTTTATAGAGAGTTTCCATATTTTTGCAATATATTTTTAGTTTCGTCTGCTGCATATTTGCTGTATGTGGGTAAGACTGTTAGGATTAACCCTTTCCCAAACAACATATCTTCATCAAATGACTTTGAAGACATCTTGTAAGATATCAATTAGGGCTTATTTATTAGGCAAATACATATAATTGAAAGTATGATTATTGATCATAGGTGAAAACTGTATAGTTCATTATGAGCAGTTTCTCCTTTTCCACAATGTTTTCAAAAATACTTCTGCAAATGGGAAAAAGGGTAAATGACATGCATAATTTTGGAATTAGTATCTGTTTTGCCAATTTTGAATAAATGAATAAATTTATAATGGTGTTGGTCAAAAGTAAGAGTTCTACTTAACACTTTCCCACATGCAACACATCTGCAGCAGATGACTTTAAAACATCAAAGCAAACATCTGGAAAATCTTAATACATGAAACTATAGAATAGAGTCGAAATATATTATGAGCACTTTCTCTTTTTGCTAAAATGTTTGCATAAGTCATCTGCTGCAGAAGCATCAAAAAAAGTCTGCAAGTGGGAAAGATTTAAGTTGAGTCAAATCAAAGAGGTGATGTAATAGTGAAAATAATTGCATCAGAAATAAGAGTTTTTCTTAACCCTTCCCTCATACGACAATTCTGCAGCAGATGACTTTGAACATATTTTGTCAAAAAATAGACAATCTCTATAATTGAATGGATAACCTATGACTAAAAGTGGAAAACATTGTGGCAAAAGGAGAAATTGCTCATTTGAGCAATTTCTTCTTTTGTCACTATGTTTTCAAAAAGCTCTCTGCTGCAGAGGCGTAAAAAAGTGCTATATGAGGTAAAGGGTTCAATCTTTCCTATATGCAACAAAGCTGCAGCAGACGACTTTAGTTTAAAAACATCAAGGCAACGATTGGAAAATCTTTATACATGAAACTAAAGAAGAGAGTTCAAATAAATTATTCAACGTTTGACAAAAGTCATTGCGACATGGGTCATTTGTCTTCCACCAATGGGCTAAGTCCATATGGAAAAGCAGCCAGTTGCTTGGGAAGATTGTTGTGTGGAGTACTGGTGTGCGAAAGCCAGGAAACATATGAGTAGGTGAACTGGCCGCTGTGATATGACTGAGAAATTGTTAAAAACGGCGTTAAACCCCAATCAATCAATCAATCAATCAAATAAATTATTAGCACCTTCCCTTTTTGTCAAAATGTTTGATTATGTCATCTGTCTCATATGCATCAACATAAGTCTGCAAGTGGGATACATTTAACCCTTTCCCTCATGTAGACGCTTTCTGACGCCTCTGCAGCAGACGGCTTTTTGAAAACATAGTGTCATAAGAAGAAATTGCACAAAACGTGCAATTTCTCCTTTTGCCACAATGTTTTCCACTTTTTGTCATAGGTTATCCATTTAATTATGGAGATTTTCTATGTTTTGCCAAAATACGTTTAAAGTCGTCTGCTGCAGAATTATCGTATGAGGGAAAGGGTTAAGTTACCTTGAATAAGAGAGGTGATGTTATGGTGAAAATAATTGCATCAGAAGTAAGAGTTCTACTAAACCCTTACCCACATACAACAAATCTGCAGCAGACAACTTTAAAAACATCAAGACAAACATATGTAAAATCTTTTATACATAAAATTATAGGATAGAATTGAAATATATTATTAGCACTTTCCCTTTTTGCCAAAATGTTTGCTGAAGTCATCTGCTGCAGATGCATCAACATAAGTCTGCAAGTGGGAAAGATTTAAGTTGCCTTGAATTAAAGAGGTTATGTAATAGTGAAAAAGGATTGCATCAGAAGTAAGAGTTCTACTAAACCCTTACCCACATACAACAAATCTGCAGCAGACAACTTTAAAAACATCAAGGCAAACATATGTAAAATCTTTATACATAAAATTATAGAATAGTGTTGAAATATATTACGAGCACTTTCTCTTTTTGTCACAATGTTTGGTTGCATAAGTCATCTGTTGCATGCATCAATATAAGTCTGCGAGTGGGGAAGATTTAAGTTGCAACTTTACTGTCTTCATGATCAGACTGTTTGGTTCCACAGAAATTAATTGATCTGCAAAGAGACTGTAATGATTCACAAGTTATTTGCAGCAAAAGCATTTAAAACAAATTGTATCATGTGATGGAGAGAATAAGTAACATAATGCATATATATAAGAATAAATATTCACTTAATCTTGTCTCACAAAACTCTATAAACATGAGTACATGTAATTATATAAAGACGAATAAAATAAAACCTTGACATATTTCATGCATAAAACCCCCTAAATCAAGTCCTAAACCATTTTGCACTTAGTAAGTCATCTAAAAACCAACCTTCAAATGTTTTGGATGTGATTACAATTAGATCGAATTTCAAGAGAGGTCTAGATAGGGGGGAGTATACAGCTCTTTTCCCCACAATGTCTCTCTTAATGTACAACCAAACCCAATGATGTGGGTACTCATAAGTATCATCTCAATGATTACAACATGCAAGACTACCCTTATCTAGAGCACTGACATTTCTTTAACCCTTTCCCTCATACGACAATTCTGCAGCAGACCACTTTGAACATATTTTGTCAAAAAAAAAAATCTCTATAATTGAGTGGATAACCTATGACTAAAAGTGGAAAGCATTGTGGCAAAAGGAGAAATTGCTCGTTTTGAGCAATTTCTTCTTTTTTCACTATGTTTTGAAAAAGCTGACTGCTGCAGAGGCGTCATAAAGCATTTATAATTATGAGGGAAAGGGTTAAATAGGCTTCTGAGCTGTTTGAACAGGGAACATCCTGGTCATACTTAGTAACTTTGGGACGCATATTTAAACCCTTTCCCACATAAAACAAATCTACAGGAAATGACTTTGAACTCATGTAGACAACAATAAGGAAAAACTCTATGAATGACATTTTTGTGTCACCTGCGTAGCATGGTAGGCACTTAGGGATTACTTTTTTTTTTGTCCGGCGTCTGTCCGTCCGTCCGTCTGTCTGTCCATCACACTTTTTTGTCACACGTTTTCAAATAACTTTTTTTCTACTCAAAGGATTGGATTGAAACTTCTGACAAATGTTTATATCAATCTTTGTGATGGGTTCACAAAAGGGGGATAATCCAAATATTTTTATATCAGAGTTATTGCCCCTTTTCTGTCAAAAATTAGAATTTTCTGACAAGGCCCCGGCAGGTGACACACGTGCTCCGGAAAGCACTCCATTGTAGTTATGATTATTGAATAGAAATGGAAACATAACAAGTAATTTCTCCTTTTGTCATAATGTTTTCAAAAGGCGTCTGTTTTAGAGGCATTTAAGTGCGGCAGTGTGCGGGAAAGTGTTAACTAGATCTGCCCTGGTCAGAAAGACCCGATGGTTGTATTTTGTGTGACATGCTTGTGTGGCTGTTCTAAATGAATGTGATATGAATAATAGAGCAAATAAACCCACAAAATGTTAGACAGATCTGTAAATATCACAGAAAATAGTCTAGACGAATTGCTTACTTTCTAATTTTCTGCTGTATGTTAGTTTGTATACTCATAATAGACTTAACCTTTTCCCACTTGACGCATATATATATATATATATATAAATATAGCAGATGACTTTTGAAAACATTGTGGCTAAAGGAGAAATTGCTCACAATGAACAATTTCTCCTTTTGTCACTAAGTTTTTACCTCTATTAAACAATTTAACTTTTATTAACCCTTTCCCTCATATTGACGCTTTCTGATGCCTTTGCAGCAGACGGCCTTTTGAAAACATAGTGACAAAAGAAGAAATTGCTCAATACGTGCAATTTCTCCTTTTGCCACAATGTTTTCCACTTTCAGTCATAGGTTATCCATTCAATTATAGAGATTTTCCAGTTTTTGACAAAATATGTTCAAAATCGTCTGCTGCAGAATTGTCGTATGAGGGAAAGGGTTGAAGATATCTACTGTCACTTAAGTCACATTTATTAACTGATGGAATATGAATGATTGGTATTATTGTTTTTGTTTTTCAGACACTACATAATATAAGACATTCATTTGTTGTGAATTTAAATGGAGCCTAATCTCAAACGCAGAAAGCACAAACACTCATGGAGCGTTCAGTCGTCCGCCATCGCAAAAAAGACGTTCAACCCGATCAGGAGTATCGTAGATGGAATGAAACTGACACCTAACCCTGACAAAGACATGATTGCTTTGTCAATAGGTAGAGACATATGTTTACATCATAAATCATTTTACCTTTTATCTCCGCCTGTTTTCAGCCCTTATCCTGCTCTATGCCACCCTTTTCCCCCCATAATTATATTACACAACAGTGAACAGACACATTGGGATGACCTTATGATGTAATAATGTGGCAAAAGGTGAAATGAACAATTTCTCGTTTTGCCACAATGTTTTCAACTCAATCAATAATTAGACTATTATAAGTTATTGAGATTTTCCATATATCTTTGCCTAGGCTTGTTTAACCCGTTCCCTCATACGACAATTCTGCAGCAGACGACTTTGAACATACTTTGTCAAAAAATAGAAAATCTCTATAATTGAATGGATAACCTATGACTAAAAGTGGAAAACATTATGGCAATAGGAGAAATTGCTTGTTTTGAGCAATTTCTTCTTTTGTCACTATGTTTTCAAAAAGCTGTCTGCTGCAGAGGCGTCAGAAAGGGTTAATGTTGTCTGCTGTCAATTTGTTGAAAGGATAAAAAAAAAATTCAACCAATATAAATGTAGATCTGCATCGTTTGCTGCTCATTTAGTAATTCTTTGAGAAGAGCAAAGTCAATGCGACATGCGTCATTCGTCTTCCACCACTGGGCTAAGTCTATGTGGAAAAGCAGCCAGTTACTTGGGAAGATTGTTGTGTGGAGTACTGGTGTGAGAAAACCAGGAAATGCATGAGTAGGTGAACTGGCCGCTGTGATATAACTGAGAAATTGTTAAAAATGGCATTAAACCCCAATCAATCAATCAATCTGAGAAGAGCCAACTTCTTCATAGATGTGTTAATATTTATCAAAAGTTTAGAAATGTTAAATAAGTTAGCTGAAGGAAATGATCAACATTAACTTTTGATCACAAATGTAAGTTTTACAAAGGCCTTCATTGTTAACCCTTTAGCCAAATACAGATGCTTTCTGACGTCTCTGCAACAGAAAACTTTTGAGAAAATTGGGTCAAAAGAAGAAATTGCTCATATGAACAATTTTTGTTTTCCCCCACAATGTTTCCCATCCTGCAAGAAAATTATACTCCCAGTTAGTTTTAACCCTTTCCCTCATATAGACGCTTTCTGAGGCCTCTGCAGCAGAAGGCTTTTTGAAAACATAGTGACAAAAGAAGAAATTGCTCAAAACGAGCAATTTCTCCTTTTGCCACAATGTTTTCCACTTTTAGTCATAGGTTATCCATTCAATTATAGAGATTTTCCATTTTTTGACAAAATATGTTCAAAGTCGTCTGCTGCAGAATTGTCGTATGAGGGAAAGGGTTAAAGAACTTCTAATATGTATTGCAGGTGCTTTCAAAAAAGACGACTGAAAATATTTTATTGGGTAATGAAATATTTACAGCAGGCAATTATAAAAAATGTATAGGGAAAAATATTGTAATACCCTTTAAATCGAAAGGGAAATTTTAGAACAGAGTCGGAAACAATGTGGCAAACGGACAAATTGCTCATGTTGAGCAATTTCTTCGTTTGCCACAATGTTTTTAAAAAGTTGCCTGTTGCAGTCGCGTCAATTGGTCTGCATATGGAAACAGGTTAATTGAAAGTACCGTCCAACCTGTGCTTAAGACCACCTTGGAATAGCAATTTACACTTTTAGTTTCCCAATGACTCATTTAAACATAAATGACCACCTGTGAATAAAGACCAGATTATTTTCTTCCCACGGGTCCAGCTGACCATCTATTGTTTCATTCCAGGGGACCCTACAGTATTTGGTAACCTAAAGGTACCTGCAGAAGTGAACAATGCGGTGATGAAATATACCATACAGGAGAAACATAATGGTTATGGACCGTCAGTAGGTAGGTGGTGTTTTCGTAAAACTCATTAAATGCGCAATTTCTCCATTTGCCACAATGTTCTCCAGTCTATAACAATAATCTTACATCTGGATCTCCAGTCTATATCAATAATCTTACATCTGGAGGTAATAATTTTGGTGCAGAGATGAACATTTTTATGTAAAAGGAGAAATTGCTTGTTATGATCAATTTCATCTTTTCCAACAATGTTTTCAAAATTAATCTGCAGAGGGGTCAAATATTGTCTGTAGGAAGAGTGTTAAAAATGTTTCCTTTATGAAAAAAGTCATGAAGTTAGGCAAGTGACAATTGCACAATTTACATGTATTCATAAAGCTGTGTTATAATCAGGGACGTAGATAAGAGTCTTATCTACGTCCCTGTTATAATGTTAAAAAATAAGTTTGTTGCAAGAAACATATGTGTCGCTTGGCAAGGTTAACATGAGACAGACAGATGGATGGAGAAGTGATCCATTAGTGTCATCCTGCCATTGCAGCCGACACGAGAGACAGAAGGCTTTGTGTTAATTTTTTAATTGCAACATGAACAAGGGAGAAAACTATCATTTGCATGTATTTTCATATTGAAATAGGTTATTTCCCTTTACAATTCAGAGTAACCTTTTTGCTAGTCTACCATAAAGTAATTTAGTATGTCTGACATGAATCTACAATGGCGACTTGCAGTATAGTTTTGTACCATGCATACTATATAAATAACATCCGGCAATAGATATGACATACCATAATAAGTCAGTAAATATACAATAAGTTTTAATAAAACTGACAGTGGACCAATGCAACTTAGTTATTTGTGTATGCCTGACCCAATAATGTAATGGTAGGGGCAGGTTACTCCAGACTTCCACTATTGGTGTATGCCTGACCTAATAATGTAATGGTAGGAGCAGGTTACTCCAGACTTCCACTATTGGTGTATGCCTGACCTAATTATGTAATGGTAGGGGCAGGTTAGTCCAGACTACCATAATTGGTGTATGCCTGACCTAAGCATGTAATTGTAGGGGCAGGTTAGTCCAGACTACCATAATTGGTGTATGCCTGACCCAATAATGTAATGGTAGGGGCAGGTTACTCCAGACTTCCACTATTGGTGTATGCCTGACCTAATTATGTAATGGTAGGGGCAGGTTAGTCCAGACTACCATAATTGGTGTATGCCTGACCCCTAATTATGTAATGGTAAAAGCAGGTTACTCCAGACTACCATAATTGGTGTATGCCTGACCTAAGTATGTAATGGTAGGGGCAGGTTAGTCCGGACTGCCATAATTGGTGTATGCCTGACCCAATAATGTAATGGTAGGGGCAGGTTACTCCAGACTACCATAATTGGTGCATGCCTGACCTAATTATGTAATGGTAGGGGCAGGTTAGTCCAGACTACCATAATTGGTGTATGCCTGACCCCTAATTATGTAATGGTAGGGGCAGGTTAGTCCAGACTACCATAATTGGTGTATGCCTGACCCAATTATGTAATGGTAGGGGCAGGTTAGTCCAGACTACCATAATTGGTGTATGCCTGACCTAATTATGTAATGGTAGGGGCAGGTTAGTCCAGACTACTATAATTGGTGTATGCCTGACCTAATTATGTAATGGTAGGGGCAGGTTAGTCCAGACTATCATAATTGGTGTATGCCTGACCCAATAATGTAATGGTAGGGGCAGGTTAGTCCAGACTTCCACTATTGGTGTATGCCTGACCCAATAATGTAATGGTAGGGGCAGGTTAGTCCAGACTACCATAATTGGTGTATGCCTGACCTAATAATGTAATGGTAGGGGCAGGTTAGTCCAGACTTCCACTATTGGTGTATGCCTGACCCAATAATGTAATGGTAGGGGCAGGTTAGTCCAGACTACCATAATTGGTGCGTGCCTGACCTAATTATGTAATGGTAGGGGCAGGTTAGTCCAGACTACCATAATTGGTGTATGCCTGACCCCTAATTATGTAATGGTAGGGGCAGGTTAGTCCAGACTACCATAATTGGTGTATGCCTGACCCAATTATGTAATGGTAGGGGCAGGTTAGTATAGACTACCATAATTGGTGTATGCCTGACCTAATTATGGTAGGGGCAGGTTAGTTCAGACTACCATAATTGGTGTATTCCTGACCTAATTATGTAATGGTAGGGGCAGGTTAGTCCAGACTACTATAATTGGTGTATGCCTGACCTAATTATGTAATGGTAGGGGCAGGTTAGTCCAGACTATCATAATTGGTGTATGCCTGACCCAATAATGTAATGGTAGGGGCAGGTTAGTCCAGACTTCCACTATTGGTGTATGCCTGACCCAATAATGTAATGGTAGGGGCAGGTTAGTCCAGACTACCATAATTGGTGTATGCCTGACCTAATTATGTAATGGTAGGGGTAGGTAAATCCAGACTTATTATTTGCTTATCCATCAACCCTGAAACATACATATATACCAACACAAACTATTAAATATCATGCTATACATTAAAACAGGATATGAGAGTACAAGACAAGCGATTGCCGATTACTCATCAACTCCAACATGTAAAGTGGAAGCAAAGGTAAGTACTTTCCGTTAACCATTTTCCACATACAGATGCTTTCTAACACCTCTGCAGCAGACAACTTTTAAAAACATTGTGCCAAAAGGAGAAATGGCGAAAATGTTTCAACTTTATTTAATAATTAAACTCTCATTTAATGATATTTTGAACATTGTTTCCTGGATATTTTGAAAGCTGTCTGCTGCAGATTTGTTGTATGTGGGAAAGGGTTAAAACTTTGTCCTGTACAGTTAGCCTTTTAACCTGATGCACATTTAGTGCATATGTTTTGAAAAATATGAGGACAAAAACTGCTAGGTGCTGAATTTTGGAAATTAAACCTTGATACTGAATATAGAAAACATTGTAGAAAAAGGAGAACTCATTATGAGTTTGGGTCATCTCTTCTCTGACAGTTTTATCCAAACATCTGCTACAGAGGCATCAAAGGTGGTCCAGAGCTACAGATAAGGAGGGGTATTCAGCTCTTTTCCCCACAATATCTCTTATTATTCAACTTATCCCTATGATGTGGGTACTCAAAAAGAATTTTCTCACTGAGATGATTCTTTTGAGTACCCACAACATAGGGTTTACGAGTCAAATAACGATTTGAGAACATGCAATATGCCGCTAGCTAGAGCTCTAGTGGCCTGTATCAGTTAAAGGCATTATTCTTAACCTTTTCCTACGTACAAAAAGTGAGCAACCTTTTAAAACATCTAGAATAAAGTATGAAATATCTCTATAATTAAAATTATTATTATTGAATAAAGTTCAAAACATAGTGACGAAAGTCATTGAAGCAGATACATACGTATGTATGTGGGAAAGGTATAAATAAACAGTTATCTATCTGTATCACTAAGTTCAGGGAACCATTTTAACCCTTTCCCATATATAGATGCTTTCTTACGCTTCTGCAGCAGACAGCTTTTTGAAAACATGGCGACAAAAGAAGAAATTGCTCTAAACGAGCAATTTCTCCTTTTGTCACGATGTTTTCAACTATATTCAATTATTGTTTTTTCATTTAAAAGGAGTTTCATTTTTTTGGGGGGTATGTTTTAAAAAGTCGTCTGCTGCAGATTTGTTGTATGTGGGAAAGGGTTAATACACATAGAAGATTATATGTCTGTACTGCTTGACTTTCAATGTTGTCAAATGATAACTCTTTTTGCACATACAGACACTTTCTGATGCCTCTGCAGCAGACGACTTTTGAAAACATTGTGGAAAAAGTATGAATTGCTCATAATGAGAAATTCTTCCTTTTGCCACAATCTTTTCAATACTATTCAATAGTTATTTCATTTGCCTAGATGTTTTCAAAGTTGTCTGCTGCAGATTTGTTGTATGTTGGAAACGGGGTTAAAGGTAAAGAGAATTGAGACTTTTCAATGTTTAAGATATGTCTGTACTTCTATTTCAGGATGTGATATTAACAAGTGGATGTTCTGGTGCCCTTGACCTTTGTATAACGAGTCTGGCCAACCCGGGTCAGAACATACTCATTCCTCGCCCAGGTTTCTCCATCTACAAAACTCTCGCAGAATCTTTGGGAATAAATGTGAAATTTTATGACTTACTGGTATGCATGTTTGGTCTTTTTTAACCCTTTCACAGATGCAACAAAACTGCAGCAGACGACATTGAAAGCATCCAGGCGATTTATTTTGAAAAAACTCCATAAATGAGAGTTCAATTGTTAAATAGAGTTTAAAACATTGTGGCAAATGGAGAAATTGCTCATGAGCAGTTTCTCCTTTTGCCACAATGTTTTTAAAAGTCGTCTACTACAGATGTGGCACAGCAGATAACTTTCAAAACATCTTTTACAATATGAAAAGCTCTTTGAATGAACATGTTTTAATTGACAAGGGTTGAAAACTTTGTGGCAAAAGTAGAACATAATAGTATGTCTGGTTCTTTTATTTTTTATCTGATGATGTACCTCTGCCTTAATTAAATACATTTAAGAAAATGTTCATCATGAGCAATTTTTTCTTTTCTCACAATGTTTTCAAAATTCATGTCTACTTTAGACATATAAAAAAGGCAGGTGGACTAGGGTATAACCTTTAAATATACTTCTTAACTTAACCCTTTCCCCTACAATATATCTGCAGCAAACAACTTTGAAAACATCTCAGAAAAATATGGAAAAAAACTATAAATGAAATTGAATTGCATTGAAAACAATATGGCATAAGTAGAAATTGCTCATTATGCTACAATGTTTTCAAAAGTCATCTGCTGCTGAGGCGTCAAATTGTGTCTATATGTGGGAAAGGGCTTATTTTTAATTTTCTAGGTTTTCTTTTTTCTTACAGCCAGAAAAAAGTTGGGAAATAGATCTGGATCACCTTGAATCTCTTATTGACGAACAAACAGCGACAATCATCGTTAATAGCCCCTCGAATCCTTGTGGCAGCGTTTACAGTCGAGAACATCTCAAGGACATTCTAAATGTAGCTGAGAAATATAAACTTCCGATAATTTCGGATGACATTTATGAACATTTTGTGTTTAAGGGAACATCCTATCACTCTCTTCCTTCCTTAACCAAGACAGTGCCAATTTTATCCTGCAGTGGATTGACCAAAAGGTTTGTTTTGATGATTATTATGCCCCCCCCTTCAAAGTAGAGGGTTTTATTATTGCCTTGCACATTTAGGTCCGTTGCTTTGTTGGTAGTCCAAAGTTTGTCAGATTATCATTGATAACTGGATAGTGCTTGGACCTACAGTAAGCAAACCTGGCTGGGAGGTAGGGCATGACCAGTAGATGACCCCAATTGATTTTGAGGTAATTTGTTCTAAGGTCAAGGTCACAATAACCTTGAACACAAAAAGGGATAATGCTTTTCAATGAGTTGGTTTTTAACCCAGAGGCCTAACTTGTGGTTTCTTGACAATAACTCTTTGTTTACCCAATTAAGCCTTTATCTTGAAGCTAGACCGCCTCGATGGTGTAGTGGCAGAGCATCCGCCTAAAGTGCAGGGGGTCATGGGTTTGATCCCCGTCCAAGTCATACCAAAGACTTTAAAAACGGTAGTAATGGCTGCCTGCCTTGGCACTCAGGGTTTCAGGGTTAGCATTATGACTGACTGGCTGGTGTCAAGATAAATGGACCAGTAGTACTGTTAACTTACCCAGGAAACGCTGTTATATAACTGAAAAAATATTGAAAGCGGCGTTAAACACCAAACAATAAATTATGTTGAAGGTACTCATACGAACATTAAGGTTTTAACCCTTTCCCTCATACGACAATTCTGCAGCAGACGACTGAACATATTTTGTCAAAATATAGAAAATCTCTATAATTGAATGGATAACCTATGACAAAAAGTGGAAAACATTGTGTCAAAAGGAGAAATTGCTCCTTTGAGCAATTTCTTCTTTTGTCACTATGTTTTCAAAAAGCCATCTGCTGCAGAGGCGTCAGAAAGCGTCTATATTAGGGAAAGGGTTAAAAGGGTCAAATAAAAATTATGGATCTTGAAATACACCCCTTATCTAGAACTCTGTTAACTCATCTCCACATGCAGATGTATTTTAATGCATCTACCGCAGACAACTTTCATAACATTTCAGTCAGAAATGTGGAAAATATCTATAAAGAAATTATTATTGAATAGAGTTGAAACATTGTGTCAAAAGGTGAAATCCCTTATTTGTTTAATGCTGTTTCAACATTCATATCACAGTAGTCAGTTCACCTACCCATGTGTTACCTGGCTTTCTCAGACCTGTAATCCATTCAACAGTCTTTCCAAGTCTTTCTGAAAGAATGTTTGCTGAGCTAGGGTATGAACTCGCAACCCCTGGATTGACAGCCCATGTCGCTATTATCGACTGAGCTACCTAATAAACAGAACATGTAATGTAGTTACAGCTGGTGGTTTGGATCCTTTACAAAATCAATAGAAATATTTTTTTCTTTTCTTTTTATTTAGATTTCTTGTACCCGGCTGGAGACTTGGTTGGATTGTATTATTTGACAGAAACAGCATATTTGAAAAAGAGGTAGGAAAACAGGTGTTCATGGGGAATGCTTTAAAACTGAGTTTTATCAGATGAGAAAATATTATGTTACTATAAATAGCCTCTCTATATGGAATTTGATATTATTATAGTATATAAACCACATAGAGAGACTATTTATAGTATAACGGTCCTTTATGGGATTTTTTCCAAATTTTCAAACAAAAACAATACTGTCATTATTATTTTTGTATATCATTTAGATAGACTATTTGAAGTATATAAACATGGTCTTTCGTAGATTTTTTCCAAATATTCTCAAATGAAAATTCAGACGCCTGTAAAAGAAGTGCCTCTGAAGAAAATGTGGTCAAACTGATCTTTTCCAACAATGTTTTCAAAATGTATCTGCACTCTGCAGAGGGGTCAACAAGTGTCTGTAGGGAGAGGGTTAAAGTTATTTGCTTTATGAAAAAAGTTAGGCAAGTGACAATTGCTCAATTTACATGTATCCATAAATCTTTGTTATAATGTTAAAAAAAAAGAGTATTGCAAGAAACACATGTGTTGCTTGGCAGCAATAAAAGCTATAAACAAAGTTAACATGAGACAGACAGATGGATGGAGAAGTGATCCATTAGTGTCATCCTGCCATTGGAGACGACAAGATAGACAGAAGGCTTTGTTTAACCCTTTCCCTCATACGACAATTCTGCAGCAGACGTATTTTGTAAAAACATAGAAAATCTCCATAATTGAATGGATAACCTATGACTAAAAGTGGAAAACATTGTGGCAAAAGGAGAAATTGCACGTTTTGTGCAATTTCTTCTTTTGTCTCTATGTTTTCAAAAAGCCGTCTGCTGCAGAGGCGTCCGAAAGTGTTTATATGAGGGAAAGGGTTAACAACTTTGTAAACTGATATTTTTGTTCCATTTCAGGTCAGAAAAGGATTGCTCTGCCTTTCACAAAAGATTCTCGGACCAAACACACTAATTCAGGCGGCAGTGCCGGACATTTTGGCAAACACACCAAAGTCTTTCTACTCTGAAACCTTGGACTTTATCGAGTCTAATGCGATTTACTTCTATGAACAAGTCTCGAATATCGCTGGTTTAAAGCCTGTCATGCCACAAGGTGCAATGTACATGATGGTAAGAATTGGTTTATTGATCATTTTAGAGCTGACTACTTTAATCTTTTCCCACGACAATAAATGTGCAGCAGACGACTTTGAAAACATCTGGTTAAAAATGTTAAAAAGGTCTCTTATTGAAAATGTTATTATTAAATAGAGTTGAAAACATTGCGGCAAATGGAGAAACGGCTCATTAAGTCAGAAAGTGTATGTATGTCGGAAAAGGTTCAAAGCATCTGAGGGAAAGATATAACATTTTGAAAATTTGATTTATAATTTTGATACGGCATTTAAAATATTGTGGGAAAAGGAGAAAGTGATTGTTTACAGCAATATTTCCCTTTTTCCACAATGTTTTCAAATTGGTTGCGGTTTACAACATTTATCTTGATCTGTCACAAAGAAAACATTCATTCAAAATATTGTTTTAAAGTACCCTGTGATAAGAATTATTTTAAAACAAAAAGATGACTTACAAGTTTTCTGCTGGGGATCAATATAATTCGGTCATGTTTTGAAATGTTTGTTCTGGTTTCTTATTTTTGTTGAAAGATTTTTCAATTTTGAAGATTCCTTAAAAGCACAGAAGCATATTGTACATATATTTGATATTTACCTATTTCTAAATATTTACAAAGAATCTGCAACAACTGTCTTGAAAACATCAATGCAAAATTATTGTAACTTTCTATATGAAGAAATATAATTATTCATTACTTTTGAAACATTATTGAAAATGTAGAAATTGCTTACTATGCAATTTGCTTTTAATGCCATAATGTTTTCTTAACTCTTTCCAACATATAGACATTTTGATGCATCTGCAGCAGATATGTTCTCAACTATTTTCCGTAATTATACCTACAATTATAGAGATTTTCCATAATTTTAAGTAGACATTTTCAAAGTCGTCTCCTGCAGATTTGCTGTATGTGGGGAAGGGCTAAGTCTACTGCAAACATGCCAAAATGTGTCGCCATGTGATAAAGGGTTAAAGTAATAGGATAATTACTAGACTAGGCTGATTTAAATATCACTGACTATCTTTTTCTTAACCATATTTCAGATTGGTATTGAAATGGACAAATTTCCCGAGTTCAAAGATGATGTGAATTTTACGGAGACAATGGTCACAGAACAAAGTGTTTTCTGTCTCCCTGCTAAGGTCAGTGTTATAACTATAGATACGTTGAAGGTGTTGACCCTTTCCTTCATGCAGACGTTTTCTGACGCCTCTGCAGCAGACGGCTTTTTGAAAACATAGTGACAAAAAAAGAAATTGCACAAAACGTGCAATTTCTCCTTTTGCCACAATGTTTTCCATTTTTTGTCATAGGTTATCCATTCAGTTATGGAGATTTTCTACATATATAATATAGTGTTATAACTATAAATACGTTGAAGGGGTAATTCATGATGGCTGTATAAAGTAATGATAGAGAATGTATAGAGAATATCATGTTGCAATAGCAATATATTATGCTTTGTATTTTTCAACGAGTTATTTTGAAAAAATAATATACTGGGGTACCGAAGCTCAAGAGATATGTAAATTTTCCCATGTTTCGAGTAGACAATACAAAGCTGCATATGGCTACTGCAACACAATTATCCTTTAATTATATACCTATGAAAATGTTTGAGACAGAAGAAAGACAAATTTATGAATTTAAATGTTTTCAATGAAGAAATAATTAATTTACACATTGAAATGAAATTCTTGATTGGCGTGATGAATAATGTGACGTAGTATATTCCAAAAACGTCACACTAATTACCATATGTTAACCCTTTCCCTCATAAAGAGGTTTTCTGACACCTCGATAGCAGACGGCTTTTGAAAACATTGCAACAAAAGAAGAAATTGCTCAAAATTAACTATTCAATTATTGTTCCAAAATATTTTGGGTGTGTTTTCAAAGTCGTCTGCTGAAGATTTGTTGTATGTGGGAAAGGGTTTATTTAGTACATATTTGTCCTATTCAAGTATGGAATTTAAATGTGTCATAGTGTAATTGCTTGTGAAATTTTGCATGATTTTGATCAGCCAAAATATGCAGGTATATAATTTATCATTTTTACCATTTTCCAACTAAGTTGAAACCTTGTAGTTTAACCCTTTCCCTCATACGACAATTCTGCAGCAGACGACTTTGAACGTATTTTGTCAAAACATAGAAAATCTCCATAATTGAATGGATAACCTATGACAAAAAGTGGAAAACATTGTGGCAAAAGGAGAAATTGCACGTTTTGTGCAATTTCTTCTTTTGTCTCTATGTTTTCAAAAAGCTGTCTGCTGCAGAGGCGTCAGAAAGCGTCTATATGAGGGAAAGGGTTAAATGGTAACGTTGTTGTTTGGGTGGTAGATTGTGTGTGCAGGCAGGTGTCAATCTGGCGTTGCCACTCGATTATTTTCTTTAGACTTGACTGATTACTAAAAAAATCAGCCGAGCCCTGGTAGCTCTGTCGGTAGCGACGCGGACTGTCAATCCAGGGGTTGTGAGTTCGAATACCAGCTCGGCCAACATTCTTTCCGACGTTTGACAAAAGTCACTGTGACCTGCAATATTCGTCTTTCACCAATGGGCTGTTTAACAGTCTTATGTGGGAAAGTAACCAGTTGCTTGGAAAGTATGTTGTGTGGAGTACTGGTGTGAGAAAACCAGGAAACGCATGAGTAGTTGAACTGGTCGCCGTGATATGACTGAAAAATTGTTGAAAACGGCGTTAAACCCCGATCAACAACAACTAAAAAAATCATAGGACGATTTGATTGGTCAGGGGTCAAGGTCACTATTATCAAAAATAGATTGCATGTGTTATGTGACAGTCAAGGTCATACCAAATACTTTAAAAATGGTAGTAAAAGATTATGGCTACCCTCCTCAGGGTTAGACCAGTAGTACTTGTAACTTACCCAGGAAACGCTTTAACCCTTTCCCTCATACGACAATTCTGCAGCAGACGACTTTGAACGTATTTTGTCAAAACATAGAAAATCTCCATAATTGAATGGATAACCTATGACAAAAAGTGGAAAACATTGTGGCAAAAGGAGAAATTGCACGTTCTGTGCAATTTCTTCTTTTGTCACTATGTTTTCAAAAAGCCGTCTGCTGCAGAGGCGTCGGAAAGCGTTTATATGAGGGAAAGGGTTAACATAACTGAATTTTGTTTTAAACCGGCCTAAATCACTAAACAATCAATAGGAGAATTTGGTGATTTTTTTAGGGGGCAAATTTCTACTTTTACAAACATGGTCTCAAAAGTCATGTACTGCAGAGTTGACAAGTTTTTCGTAAGATAATATTTGCCTTTCCCATTATGCAGTATCATTTTAAAACATTGTGGCAAAAAGGAAATTGGCTCATAATGGGCAATTTTTCCTTTGAACATGTTTTCAGCTCTAATGATTTTGGCCATAATGTTTTCAGGGTCTTCTGCTATATATTCGCTGTGTATGGGAAAGGGTTTAAGCAGATCACTCTTAACCCTTTCCCCCATATAGATGCTTTCTGACGCCTCTGCAGCAGTCAGCTTTTTGAAAACATAGTGATAAAAGAAGGAATTGCTCAAAACGAGCAATTTCTCCTTTTTGACACAACGTTTTCCACTTTTAGTAATAGGTTATCCATTAAATTATAGATTTTTTTTTATTTTTTGCCAAAATATATTCAAAGTCATCTGCTGCAGAATTGTCGTATGAGGGAAAGGGTTTAACCAAAATTCCGGTAAATAATTGAATGTTTTGTTTTTTACAGTGCTTTGAATACCCAAATTACTTCCGGGTCGTGCTGACAGTTCCCCGTAACAAACTGCAGGAGGCGTGCGAGAGGATTAAAGAGTTCTGTAACGAACATTATCAAGTCAAATAAATATCAATATATAACGTGACTATGACATGGACCAATCAGCATTTCTGTTTTCATGTGAACATTGAGATCTTTTCATATTGACCCATTCCAACATACATCAAACCTCAAGTGGACGATTTTGAAGATATCCATGGAAATAAAATTTGAAAACGGCTATAAATGAAAGTATGATTATTGAGCAACAGCTCCTTAAGCCACATTTTCTTCAAACAGCATATGCATGTGGAAAAGGGTTTATTACTCATTGTAGTGATAAATATCATAGCTCTAATACATATTGTGTTGTTTTTGTTCCAAATTCTACGAATTCTACTTGTCTGCTTGTCTACTTGTCTACTTGTCTGTTACCCTTTACCACATACAACAATTTTGCAGCAGACGATTTAATGCAAAAATCTCTATCATTGAAAGCGTAGTCATTAAGAAGAGTAGAGTTGAAAACATTGTGGCAAATGAAGAAATTACCCATTATGAGTAATTTCTCCCTTTACCACAATGTTTTCAGAGTCAACAGAAAGCATCTATAAGTGGAAAGGGTTAATAGTGAGACTGCTCCTTTTTGAGTACCCACAATATAGGATTTGACACAGATTTCCTACATTTAACACATTTTCTGCAGGTGACATTCAAAATATCCAAATTTTTTGTCTGCAGATGCATCTTATTTTGACTGCATGTTGGAAGGGATTAATTGATAAATAAGTAACTACTAACCTTTTCCCAATTACAACAAATCTACAAGAGACGATCTTAAAAAAAACATGTTATAATTTGAAAGAGTTTAAAATATTGTGGCAAAATTTATCTTCTAATCATGCATTTCCCACATACAGATGCTTTTTGATGCCTCTGCTGCAAACGACTTTTGAAAACACTGGAAAAAGAAGAAATTGCTCAAAACAAACAATTTCTCCTTTTGCTACAATGTTTTCAACTCTTTTTTTAATAATAAAAACCTTATTTATGAAGATTTTTTATGTTTTTATCATAATATTTTCGAAGTCATCTGCTGCTGATTTGTTGTATGTCAGGAAAGGATTGAGAGTGAAAGGGTCATGATGCAAAGACCTGTTTATGTATTGTTATCTCGGTCATTTTAATCTATCAGATGTTATGCTACATCTTGTGATGTTGTTTTTAAAATTAATTCATTTCTTGTTATCGTATATTTAGTTTTAAATTTTATTTATTTGTCATTGATTGCAAAATAAGCTATCAGCTTGTATTAACCATGCATGATATCTGATTCCTTGAGACTGAACTAGTAATTTCGTTGTTTGTGCGGGAAAAATCCCAAAGGCAGAAGCCGTTCATGACAGATGTCAAACCTTAGATGTTTGTTACCAAAGGCTAAAAGTCAACTACTGCACCACTGTCTAACTATAGTTGAACTGTTCCAAATTGAAAACTGAGGAAGAAAAGATTTTGAAATCTGTAAAGGATGAATGACAAATGAAATTGTAAGATTGAAATAAATTTTGAATCTTGTATTAACCCTTTCCCTCATATAAACGCTTTTTGACGCTTCTGCAGCAGACTGTTTTTCGAAAACATAGTGACAAAAGAAGAAATTGCACAAAACGTGCAATTTCTCCTTTTGTCACAATATTTTCCACTTTTTGTCATAGGTATACAATTCAATTATGGAGATTTTCTATGTTTTGACAAAATACGTTCAAAGTCGTCTGCTGCAGAATTGTCGTATGAGGGAAAGGGTTAAAGCAGACGGCGTTTTGAAAACATAGTGACAAAAGAAGAAATTGCACAGAACATGCAATTTCTCCTTTTGTCACAATGTTTTCTACTTTTTATACATTCAATTATGGAGATTTTCTGTGTTTTGACAAAATACGTTCAAAGTCGTCTGCTGCAGAATTGTTGTATGAGGGAAAGGGTTAACCCTTATCCTGCTGAATTCCTGCAACTGGTTTTATCATCATTGTTCTAAAAAAAAAACTTTTCCGCATACAACACATCTGCAGCAGATGACTTTTAAAACACCGGTGCTAAAATATAGAACAACTATGTAAACAAAAGTACATTTTTTAAAGAGAGTTGAACAAATTGTGGCAGAAGGAAAAATTGCTTGTTATGAGCAATTTTTCCCCTTTTGCCATAATACTTTTAAAAGCTGTCTGATGCAGATGTGTCAAACGCGTCTATAAGTGGGAAAGGGTTAACCTTGTTCGAGGATTCCCTTCATATTGTTACATAATTACCAGGGAGGTAGTCCCTGAAAATTATCAAGTAACGAAAACCAAGATTAGATTTTTGTCTACATTGTTTAGCAAATGTGCTTTAAAGTTGCATATATTAACCCTTTCCCATATACAGGAAATCTGCAGCAGACGACTTTGAAAACATCTAGGTAAAAATGGAAAATTCCCATAAATAAGAGTATAATTACTGAAGAAATTGAAAACATTGTGGCAAAAGGAGGAATTGCTCGTTTTGAGCAATTTCTTCTATTGTCACATTGCTTTCAAAAGTCGTCTGCTGAAAAGGCGCCAGAAAGCGTCTGTATGTGGGAAAGGGTTAATGGTGTTCAAGACACCTCCTCCTTTTCCTAAAACATTTTCTTCGATAGATCTTCATACACATGACTTGTGTTAATAACAATTATAACAATGATATGACTTTTGTCAGGGGGGTATTTGACATTCATGTTACTTAAGTATTTGATTTCCTTTACATTTGAATACTTAATTTGCCATGACAGTGGAAAATGGCCATTGGAGGTTTTGAAAATATATTGTAATCACAATTAACGTTTTCCATCATACAGACGCTTTCTAACGACTGCAGCAGAAGACGTTTAAAAACATTTTGGCAAAAGAAGCAATTGCTCAAAACGAGCAATTTCATCTTTTGCCACAACGTTTCAACTGCATTCAGTAAATATACCATCATTAATGGATATTTTTCACATTTTTGTTAGTATGTTTTTAAAGTCGTCTGCTGCATATGTGATGTATTTCAATCATACAGCACACCTGCAGCAGAATACTTTGAAAACGTCTCAGCAAAGATTTAGAAACATTGGCAGTTGTTAACCTTTTCTTTTATTTAATATGAATATTTGATTTATGTAAAAAAAAATGACCTTATTTGAAAGTTTTATAACACCAGATAATCAGAAATTATTAAGGGCAGTTGTACATATCTTCGAGTGCCTATGGTTAAAAGTGTTTAAAAACTGGTGAAAAGCATAAATAACTTTTCAATTTCTTTTACTACTTAGTTTATGACTTTGAGATGTTTAAGAAAAAATTATGTTTTTTGTTATATAATAAATACATTTGAAACACATACTTACCTAGTCAGAATTACCCATTCCCTCATACATCAAATCTTCCGCAGACTTTGGAATCATTGAGGCAGAAAAATAGACATTCTCTACATATGAAAATTAACTTATTGACCATTGACAATTTCCCACATACAGACTTATTTCTTATGCCTCTGAAGCAAACGTCTTTTGAAAACATTGTGACATGATGAGCAATTTCTCCTTTTGCCAAATTGTTCAATAATTAAACTTTTATTTATAGAGATATTCCCTATATTTTCCAAGATGATTTTAAAGTCGTCTGCTGCAGAGGTGTTAGAAAGCCTCTATATGAAGGAAAGGGTTAAAAATACAGTTGAAAACATTGTAGCGTGAGGAGAAATTGATCATTATGCCTCCTTTTTCCACAATGTTTCAAAAGTCCTCTGCTGCAGATGCTTGTTTGAAAGGGTTCATAGTAAGAATCGAAGTTAATGTGTGTATTACAGCACTCTAGCTGGTTCCAAGTTATGTGCTATCACTATATATTATGCCCCCTGTGGCTCGGAGACACTCAAGATTAGCAGCCACAGTATGACCATTGCTTGTACTATACGAGCCGACTAAATTGGTCCGAATGATTGGGTCAATGCAACTCTCGAGCTTCAGCAGGAGGGGTGGTATTGGTTTAATACTTACCTTGTTTATTTTTATCTTGATGTAAATATAAGGTGTTGGAACAATATTATCTTTCCTGTCGGGCTGCGATATAACTAACCTTAGCTGTATTGATTACTTTACCTTGTTTAATTTTATCTTGATGTAAATATATAGTGTGGGAACAATATTATCTTTCCTGTCGGGCCGCGATATAACTAACCTTAGCTGTTAAAAGCGTTGTAAAACTCAACACAATCAATCTGTTGATTTCAGAAAGTTAAACAAAATGTGAATCTCTTCTAGAGCTACAATGTTTGTTGTTTTTATTGTAAAATGTTTTTCTTCATGTATTTTGCTTTGCACAAACTGAATGGGTATCTGTGGACTTAACCTGTTCACAGTTAATTGGGCTCTGTTAATATCTAGGCAAAACTTCGCCTCATTATGAAGTTGAAGATCATGGTGCAGCTGTCCTTCTAAAATTTACAGTTTTATTTACTAAAATTGTTACAATACTGTTAACCCTTTCTCAAATATTGACGCCTCTGAAGCAGACAACTTTTGAAAACAGTGTGGCAAAAGAAGAAATTGATGAGCAATTTCTCCGTTTGCCATAATGTTTCCAATTTTAGTCATTGGCTATCTATTCAGTTATAGAGATTTTCCATTTTTAGCTCCACTGGCTGAAAGCCAGTCGAGCTTATGTCATGGCGAATTGTCCGTCGTGCGTCCGTGCGTGCGTGCGTTAACTTTTTCCTTTAAACGACTTCTTCTCCCTAACCACTTGGCCAATTTGGTTGAAACGTCATGGGAAGCATCCTCTCAATGTCCTCTACTAAATTCCTTCAATTTTTTTTGATCCATTCAAAATTCTGGTTTCCATGGCAACCGAAAGAAAAAAATAGTGAGAACTTAAAAAATCTTCTTCTCCGAAAGTGTCAGGCCGATTTTCAAATAATTTTGTAGAAATGTTCCTTGGGTGACCCTTTATTAGATTCCTTCAAGAAATTTTGATTGGGCGAAAAACATGGCCTAGGGGGCGGGGCTTTTTTGCCTTATATAGCTATAGTGAAAACTTAAATAATCTTCTTCTCAAAAAGTGTTCAGCAGATTTTCAAATAATTATGTAGAAATGTTCCGTGGGTGACCCTCTATCAGATTCCTTCAAGCCATGTTGATTGGTAAAAAAACATGGCCGTCACAGGGCGGGGCTATTTTGCCTATATGGCTAAAGAGCAAACTTAAAAAATCTTCTCCTCCAAAAGTGTCAGGCCGATTTTCAAATAATTTTGTAGAAATGTTCCTTGTGTGAACCTTAATTAGATTCCTTCAAGAAATGTTGATTGGGCGAAAAACATGGCCGCCAGGGGGCGGGGCTTTTTTGCGTTATATAGCTATAGTGAAAACTTAAAACATCTTCTTCTCCGAAAGTGTTCAGCCGATTTTCAAATAATTTTGTAGAAATGTTCATTGGGTGACCCTCTATCAGATTCCCTCAAGCCATGTTGATTGGTCGAAAAACATGGCCGCCAGAGGGCGGGGCTATTTTGACTTATATGACTATAGTGAAAACTTAAAAAATCTTCTCCTCCGAAAGTGTCAGGCATATTTTCAAATAATTTTGCAGAAACATTCCTTTGGTGACACTCTACAAGATTCCTTTAAGCCATGGTGGTTGTTGGTAAAAAAAATAGCCACCACGGGGTAGGGCTGTTTGGAGATTTTATTTTTGCCTTATGGCCGTGGAGCGATACTGGCCCTCTTGGGCCTCTTGTTTGACAAAACATGATCGAAGTCGTCTGCTGCAGATTTCTTGTATGTGGGAAAGGGTTATGTTGTGATGAGTTTGGGTTGACAAACATAGACATATATTTTTTGTTGAAAATGGAATTCTTTGATTCTTTAATACTGTGTAAAAGTATTTTGATTGTTTTTAATAAAAAGGATATTTGACAGTCGGTGGTTATTGTAGGGTGTTGTTTCCTTGGTACTCAGGGTTGCTAGGATTATTTTAGTGGTACAATTGTCAATTTACAGCAGCAGATGACTTTGTGACACACGGTGGAACTTTTCACCAATTTGAGGGATTTCTCATTTTGTCACAATGCTTTCAAAATCCGTCAGCTGCAGATGCGACAAAATAAGTGTCTGCATTTCGGAAAGGATTAATATACAAGAAATGTGTTGATATAACCCTTTCCCTCATATAGACGCTTTCTGACGCCTATGCAGCAGACGGCTTTTTGAAAACATAGTGGCAAAAGAAGAAATTGCACAAAACGTGCAACTTCTCCTTTTGCCACAATGTTTTCCACTTTTTGTCATAGTTTATCCATTCAATTATGGAGATTTTCTATGTTTTGACAAAATAAAGATAAGAAAGATAAGAAATTGTTTATTAAAGTGACATGTGTGAAACATATTATGATTAACAGTATTATATAAAAAACAAAAATGATCACACCCGGCCCTTTGGGCCTATAAGTCACCTATATGTGTATACGTATATACATATTTACATATAATGAGATAAAGTCATAACACATCATATTATTTATAATCCACAATCGCTAAGTTTAATATCAGATGTTTTCAGAGAAACTTGCTGAATGTAGACACTTTGAAAACGTCGTAATCAAATGAGGCATGACGTGTTTTCGCAAGACAGGTTTCTATTTCAGAGTCTAATACAGGTAAACACCAATCAGATTAGTTATGATACATGGCTGATCTTCTCTTTCGATAACCCTTTACAATAAATTTAGCGCATTTTCGAGGATGATTGTTCATAAGGTATCTCATTTTATGATGATCCCTTAACTGGTTAAATGTAGCATCATTGAATTGGTCTTCAAATATTTCTAAACGAATATGTTTATAAAATTCACAGTTTATTAGAAAATGAGTTTCATCTTCAACTGAATCTGTTTCGCACATATTACAAAGTCGTTCCTCGGGGTGCTCTCCAATATATCGCCCTGTCTCGATTCTAAGGGGGAGAATCCCACACCTAAATTGGGCTAGCATTGAACGCTCAAATTTTGTCAGATTAAACATAACATAACTCTCAGTTATGAATTCGGTCTTAAACTTGATGTATGTTCTTAGTTTCGGGACATTTTGCACACTATCTACCCATACGCTACTATAATAAAGGTGTATTTTATCTTTTACTGTTTTCATGTTTATTGTGGTTTTATTGTCGTAGAAGGTTATTAAGTCAAGTTTGTTTAGCACATCTTTTAATTCACTGCACCAATTATTACGACACAGTCTATAGTCCCTATTAAATATAACCTTTGTGAGTCTGTTCTCATCGAATTTTATCAATCTGTTCCAGTATCGAATCAGGCTTATCCATCGTCTGTAAATACTAGGGATCCATCCTATATCCCCGTGTATAGCCAACAGCGGTGCAAACCTATGTACCCCCAGAAAGTATCGAATGGCCCTATGTTGTATGTTGTCTATTGCCTGATACCTACGATATCCCCAAACCCCAGAACAATAGTCTAAAATTGGAGCTACTCCTGATTCATACAGTTTTTCAAATGTCTTAAGCCCGGTGTCTTTTAAAGGATGTATCCGAGAGATTATCATACCTAGTGCACGACCGGCGCCTTTGGAAAGTATAATCGAGTTTGTATTAAAATCACCTTTATAATGGAATGTAACACCTAAATACTTATATGTCTCGACGTTGAGTAAGACATTTTCACCAATTGTAAATGTATGTTCGGTTTGTGTTGTTCTTCCTTTCCTGAAATGCATGCATTTGGACTTATCAGTGTTAATCAATACACGCCAACGTTTACACCAGTTATGAAGTACGTCCAACATTTTCTGCAGGTTATCCTCGGTTTTTGCAAACATAACTATATCGTCCGCGTACAGTAACATAGATACATTCCTTTCATCAATTTCAAATCCAAGGTCAAGGTTATTGATCTCCTGCACTAGGTCATTTATAAATATAGAAAAAAGTGTAGGTGAAACATTATCCCCTTGTTTTACGCCTGTTTTGCAATCGAACCAATCCGTGAGTTTATCGTTGACCTTTACACATGAAACTGTATGCTTATATATGCTCTTTATGGTGTTATACATTTTTCCATCAATGCCATTTAATAACAATTTATATAACATCATATCTCTGTCTATAAAGTCAAAACATTTACGAAGATCAATAAAAGCTGTAAACACTGTTGGGTTGTTCCGTAGTATACTATTCAGAGCGAACACGTGGTCTTCACAGGATCGATTTTTTCGAAATCCGTTTTGTTCATCGGCTAATACATCATTATCTTCCAAGTAGTTTGTAAGACGTTGGTTAACGAACGCACTGTACAATTTACTAATACAGGATAGTAAACTGACACCTCTATAATTCATTGGTATACGTGTGTCGGATGTAAGGTCTTTCAAGATAGGACAAATAACGGCATTTCTCCATACAGAAGGGATTATATTTGTGTCAAACACTAATTGAAATAACTGTTTTAATACAGCGATAATTGGCGGGTTTTTAAGAACTGAGTACGGAATCTCATCGTAACCATATTTTAAAATACGTTCAAAGTCGTCTGCTGCATAATTGTCGAATGAGGGAAAGGGATAACTGAAATCCTTTTTAAAGTGGTCTAAAATACTACCATTCATTAAACAAACAAAAAACCATTAAACAGTTTTAAAAAACTGCATGTGAATGTGAAAGATATGGGCCTAATGACGAGTCAAATGTACAATTAAGAAATGTCGTTATTATAAGAAAAAACAACTCCAATTACTGAACATAACTAGAAAGCTTTGAATAAATTCGCGAAATGTTTAGGTCTACATCTTATGACCGAATGTTATGTCGGCACATGAATTTAACTGTCAATCAAACAAACAAAATCATCACACACAAAATGATGATGTAGGCTAATTAATGACGTCACTGGTAATTCATGTTTCGAACCTCAAATTGCTCTTCAATGTCAGCATTTACTTTCCTAGCCGGAAACTTGTCATTATCAAAGTCCGGCGAACTTACACATTCGACGAATTTTTGAACTGACGAGTTAGATGCTAGTAGAAAGTCGTAGATCAGACCAGCAGCAGCGCCTCCGGCGAGAGGTCCCACCCAGTAAACCTGCAAATAAATAATTAAATTTGCTTAGGCCTATATGGATCAAATATGTATAACCGTATTCATGCATAAACAAATTAAGGCATATGAAGACGATAAGTAAAAATAATGTGGCGAAATAAAAATTCTTATAGAAGCCTAAAAACCACCCCATGCACCAGGCGCATAGCTGACTGTACGCAAAATACGTAGGTGCGTACACATTGTCTCCAGCCCCTACTAAAATTTTAAAAAGTTCAAATCTGCAATACAAACTTGACATGGGGTAGGCGTAAGTATAAAAGAACCGATCTGACTTGATAGATTTGACGAAAAATGACAAATGCAACACATTTAACTATCTCAAAATTTCCTAGAAAATACGTTTATTTCACCATCAATCTCTTGATCAGTCATATTTTGCTACTGTACTGCTCCCAGAAGTCACCACAGACGATATAGACGGGATTTTTTTCCCGGTGGAGCATGTCCTCGGACCCCCCTAAACATATTGCGTTCACACTCTGTTTATCCTAGCTACGCCCCTGTCCACCCATCATGTTTGCAATACTTTAGCTAATAGAATGGCTGATTTCCTGTTCAAATCAACTCCGAATGAAATGACGGGCTATTCACGCCGGAAAATTGAACTATTTCCCACAAAAGATCTACAGCCAGCATATGGCTTTGAAAACACATCTCATACTAGTAACTGATTCATAACATTTAAATCGGGTATACATTCCTCGATGGTCTAGTGGTAGAGCGTCCGCCTCGAGTGCGGGATGTTGCGGGTTCGAACCCCGGTCAGGTCATACCATATACTTTAAAAATTGTAGTAATTGCTGCCCTCCTTGGCACTAAGGGTTGCAGGGTTTGCATTACGACTGACTGGCCGGTGTCCGGATAAATGGACCAATAATACAGGTAACTTATCCAGGAAACCCCGTGATATGACGTCAATGTTGAAAGCGATGTTTAACACCAAACAGTCAATCATTATATCGGTTATGTTCACGAACAACGTTTCCGAGATCCATTTTAAATTAACAAGTTAACCCTTTACCTCATACGACAATTCTGCAGCAGACGACTTTGAACGTATTTTGTCAAAAAATAGAAAATCTCCATAATTTAATGGATAACCTATGACAAAAAGTGGAAAACATTGTGGCAAAAGGAGAAGTTTTGTGCAATTTCTTCTTTTGTCACTATGTTTACAAAAAGCCGTCTGCTGCAGAGGTGTCAGAAAGCGTCTATATGAGGGAAAGGGTTAAAACGAGTAACGCATATTCAGGAACTTACCCAATGATCGTCCCATATGTTCATTATCACGGCTGGTCCCACACTGCGTGCTGTATTCATACTGGAACCAGTAAACGCAATCTGAAAGAAAAGGATATCATTTCTTAAATCCACATTTTTTATATATATGTTTGGGGGACGTCTCCATAGCAATTATTCTGTTCTGAGTTACAGATGTCGAACTCGTAAGCTCTTGGCCAATAGTTACAATCCGTTCTAATTCTTATAGAATGTAAAAACAATAGTAACTTTTTTTATTTTCTCCACAATTTTTAATGAAACATGGTGCAGTCTATGCCGCTTACAATGTCCTGTATCCGGTTTTTAAATGAGTTTGATTAGTGGTCTAGTTTTTTCAAACACTTCGACGAACCTGTTCTCAAAATCCATTTTTGATAATGCTCCGGCTGTTGGCGATATTAATAAATTTAAAGAACAGGTTCATCGAAGTGTTTGAAGAAACTAAACCACTAATCAAACTCCGTTGAAAAAAACCAGAAATAGGGCTCTGTAAGCGGCGTAGACTGCGCCATGTTTCATTAAAAATGATGAAGAAATAAAAAAGTTACCTTTACTTTTACTTTTAAACCGAAGTTACGGAAGTAAAATATTAAAATATTTCTGTTACGGAAGTAAAATATTAAAATATTTCTGTTACGGAAGTAAAATATTAAAATATTTCTTAAAATATTAAAATATTTCTGTTACGGAAGTAAAATATTAAAATATTTCTGTTACGGAAATAAAATATTAAAATATTTCTGTCCGCCGTAGCATTTGTGACGTCAAAGTCACGTGGTATACACACACTGTACATGTTGTCATTAGTATTAATAAAGTAACCGATTGTTATACAGTACTGTAGTACTGCTTATTTGGAGCATTTTCTCATTGTTCTACATTTCAAGAGCTGTCTGCTATCGAGGCGTCCAAAAGTGTCTATCGGGTAGATGATAATAAATAAACCAAAAACAAAAAAGCAACCCCAACTTACTGCCCACAGATGGCACATGGTTACGGACAATCCGATAGATAATGGAAAGCTTCCTGCCAAATCTGTCCTCTTGCTATCACAGGACGCAAACACGGTCAATACAAGAAACATCGTGATGAAGAACTCCACGGTGCACCCCATTACTGCGGTCATCCCCGTTCCCAGGATCGTACAGCCCAGCGTTCCTTGAAACTCCCCCGGGGTCACGGCTCGGAGTACGGCGGCGGCCACAATGGCGCCGATGATTTGGGCGACGATATACATGATGGCGCGGACGAGACTGATGCGTCGCGTAACAAGCATTCCGACGGTAACGGCCGGATTAATATGGCCGCCGCTTATGTGTCCAATGATCCATACGGAGGTTGCCACGCTGAGTCCAAAGCATAAAGCGACCTGGACAATGGACATCCCCTGAACGATGGAACCCAATCCCGTTATCACGAGTATGAAAGTTCCGAAGCATTCAGCGGCACACGCCCTCCAGAAAAATAACGATTTGACATCGTCTAGACTGGACTGCAATCGGACTTTATGCCAGAAGTCGCCGGACAGTTCGCCTCGACCCATTTGTATGTATGTTGTTGTCCAATCTCTTAGTTGGGGATTTCTTTAAATTTTGTTCTGAAAATACATATATAGTTTTTTCATGTAATTTTGCATGTATATGTACGTCGGCGTTAAGGCGCACAATGTATATGAGCATAGCAATTCGAAAATGTAGAACTTTAGAAGTTACGTGTACCATTGTTTAAAAGTTTAAATGTAAGCAAACTGTAAATATTCTGACGATACTGTATGCGTGCACAGGCTCACCTGGGTCTACACTGTTCTCACGCGCGTCCATGTTCGCCTTACGCGATTCATCTGTCAGCTGCGGCAGAAAGAGAGAAAAGAATATTTGCCTGGGGTTGCACAATTCCATCCAAATATACGTTACATCAAATAGGGACCAGCGCGTTACACAAAATTAAGTATTTATCTCTTCAAATAACCGAGTTGCCAATAACCATGCAGTATTATACACAATTTGCATACAAATTGCGCTTTCATATATGTTTATAGACTGTTATTTACAACAGTTTATGCTAATTTCATCCCCATAATTATAATGCTGATTATGCGTTTTACATTGAAAACGAACTAAAGGATAAAGTTTACAAATTTGACATTTAGTGTAGGAGTTAATAAATATCTTCCCCTCCCCCCTCATCATCATTATCAGAATCATCAGAATCATCAGAATCATCACCACAACCATCACCACCATCATCCGCCTAATCATCATCATCATCGTCATAATCATGATCTTCACCATCATCATCATCAATTTCAACTTCATCATCATCATATTCTCTTCATATTTTTTTTCTTCTCACTTTTATTATAAATATTCTTAGTATTTTTATTATCATCATATTATTATTATTTATATTATTATTAATATAATCATCATCATTATTATTATAATTATTTTATTATTATTATCATCATTTTATTAATAATTATTGTTATTATTATTATTATTATTATTATTATTATTATTATGATGATTGTTATTATTATCATCATTATCTTAATCACTTTTATCAATAACTATTATTGGTGTTGTTGTTCTCGTTAATGCACGTTTCTCCTTCTACAAAAGAAAACTTTTGGAAAATTGAAAGAAGCAAAAGTCTCAACAGACACTTCACCATCTTCGAGGGGCAAACTCAGTCTGATAATATAACTGAACATAGATCTATAACATTCAACAGTTTATTTACATTTAAGCTAGGCCACACGAAATCCACATTTGCTCGCCAATCAGTAATTATTGTAATGGGAATGGATAGAGCACCCTTGGTTTGCAGAGATCAAGGACACCTACCTTCGGACACTTTATCCTTTTATCACATACAACAAATCTGCAGCAAACTTAGAAAACATCTTAGCAAATATATAAACAATATCTGTAAAATGTTCGTATAATAATTGAGTAAAGTCGAAAATATCGTTGCAAAAGTAAACCTTGCTCGTTGTGAGCAATTTCTCCCTTTGTCAAACTGTTTTCAAATGTCGTCTGCTGCAGAGGCGTCAGAAAGCGTCTATATGTAGGAGCGGTATAAAATAATAACGATCCAGATCATAAGGCATAATGTGTTTGTATTTCGTAACTATGACCGCCCGACTGTGCTTTAGAAGCTTCTAAAGTGTTGGTTACGAACACGAAAGATCATGATCAGACAATGGCCCGTTTAAATCTTCGCACTTCTTTTTCAGTCATATCACGGCGACAGTTCGCTGATCATGATCCCGGTGTAAACACACCAGTACTAGGCCAGGAAACGGGCCTTGCCCAAACGCAAACCACCATGACCGCCGCGACTGGGGATCGAACCCGGGACGCCCGGTTCCAAATCCCCGACGCTTACCTATCGGCCATGGCGGATCAAAAACATGCTTTTCTAGAAACATTTAAGGCGCGTCAGAAGACACTGAGAGCTGGGTGAAAACGGAGACGAGCATGAGAATCCCTAAGACAAATATGAGCCGGCCCGCGAGAAAACCAACAGTGTGGACTCTGCGTAAAATATCGACCCAGATCAGCCTAAGCATGCCGCGCAGGTTAACCCTGACATACACTATTCGCCTACTGTGGATTTTCTGTTTCAGGAATCATTACGCCATACCTCTATTCAAGTCCCAGAGACGAAATGTGTCGGCCCGGATTAGGCTGCACGAATTGCGAAGGCTGATCTGGATCGATACTTTACGCAGATGCCATATTGTTGGTTTTCTGACAGGACGGGTCATATGCATACTTTTGGTATTGAATTGAATACATTGTTGGAAAAGGAAATCACCAATTAGAGTATTTTTTAAAAAAAAACAATGTTATTAAACTTTGCAGTGAAAGCGTTTACTATCGTCTACACAAGGGTGCTAAACGTAAGTGTAGGCATTTGAGGACAGGTTCAAAGAAAGTTTTCCATGTGTTATTTGCCTTATTTCTTCAAAATGAAAATGTAGAGACTGATATCATATACGATGAGGGGGTAACAGGGATATCTACCAGCATACCACTTAAGATAAATAGACCCATTATCACTGGACAAACTCAGTCCATATCTTACCAAATTATGTTTGAAGAAGATACAACACCACTGCAACCCAAATATCAGTCATGAACAAATGGTGTTGACTGTCATTGAAGGACACAAGAGGTCACACATTGACTGTGCATAGAATGACTTTTATCTATTTCATTAATCAAACGACATGTCGTTAAAAGGCCGTGATGTTAACATAGACTTATACGCAGACGATTCAACTTTGTACGCTTCCGGATTCCAGTTATGTGATTTACAAGACAAGCTACACGAAAACATAAGCTTTATCATGGAATGGTGCAAAGTAAACAACATGTCCCTTAATCCATCAAAGTCAACTTGTATGACTATTGCATCATCATATAAACTGACCTCATTGAGCTCTCTTCAGTTAACAGTCAACAACTGAGTAAAGTCTATTCTATTTCTGTTCAAACAATCTTGGGTGTTTATGTAGATAATAAGTTAAATTGGCATGCACAAATTGATTCTGTATTCAGAAAATTAAACACTAAAATAGCGCTATTGAAATATATTATATGCTACCTTAATGAGAAAATGAAATTACCACATTATAACTCCTATATACTCCCAGTGTTTGATTATGGATATGTAGTCTGGGGACATGGAGCCTATACATACACTATCTTCAATTCAGAGAAGGGCCGCAAGAATAATACTTGCAAAATCTCGCGGGTCTACCAAAACGGATCTTTTCCATGACTTGCATTGGCTGTCTTTTGACGATAGGTGTCACTATCACACCGCCTTGCTGATTTACAAGACCGTTCATAATTTGGCACCAATATACATGAAAGACATTTTAATATTTTCGGAAAATAAATATCACACTCTACGCTCACAATCCAATAACAATTTAGCATTGACCTACAAACCTAGAACAAATTACATATTAAATTCATTTAGATATGTTGGTTTTAAAGTCTGGAAAAGCATTCCATCACATATAAAGCACTCAACGTCTATTGTATCATTCAAACGAAATTATAAGAAATACCTTCTGCAAAAGGTTCCATACTATCTTGATTACTTGCCGTTATTAAGAATTGTTAAGAATTGTGTATAAAGTAGTTGGAGTGTCTGTCTTTACATGATTGAAAATTAATTATATTTGTATTTCATGCTATAATCTTTCATTGAAATTTGCATTGTTAAATTGTCTGTACGTGTCTTAGATGTTACTTAAAAAAAATAAAGATATTATTATCATTATTATTATTAAACCAAATTCGGCTCGGGTTTTTAACAAAATAGAAACTAGGAAAATAAACCTCCGTTAAATACTTGTATACGTAAAAGTGCTGCTATTCCGTATAATACACTGATCTAATCGCTAGACTGGTTTTATTCTGTCGGATTTTGTATTTCTGTTTCGTTAATAGGACTACCTACCACAGTCTATTCAGAATACTTGTGAATTGTACTGGCCTGTTTACGCACGTCGTGAGCTTGGGAACTATATTGTAACCACCGCGTTCCGGAAACCCATTACATACCAACATTTTAAGAATATTCATGAGCTGATTTCTGAAATGAGTTTTCGACATTAGACTAGGTGAATCGGTTACAACACTGTTTCATTGTTTGGGCTTTATAAGGAACAAGTAACATTCTAAGTTTAACAATTGTACGATTGGATCCTCATTACTGGAATGCGGCCACGCTTTACAATTGACCATTGATTGACAATGACCTTGTAAATAAATACATTAGTCAACATTAATTTATTACGTAATATTTTTGTAGCGATATCACAGAAATCTTATTATTATGGCTTATGAAAATAACATTTAAAATGGGCGTAACTGATGCAGACAAGCAATGCAGATATGGCACCAACTATCTCTTTTTCCAAAAGCAGTACTCCCGATTTGTAAAATAACACGACAATGATAGGTACAACTCTCGGTCTTTATTGTTTGCATTTGCAATATGAACTTTTTCTCTGACATTCGCTTGATTCGTCCAGTTATCTTTCTACATAATTGAGAAATGTAAGATTTAAAACCGGAAAACCCGACTATATTTTGATCACCTCACACGAAAACAGACCTTCATACACATTAGCATGTGCGTCCACATAGTCTGACCAGTATCGTCCCTGTTCGACAGACGGATTGTCAGAACAGTTAAATCGACAGACGGATTGACAGGACAGTTAAATCGACAGATGGATTGTCAGAACAGTTAAATCGATAGACGGATTGTCAGAACAGTTAAATCGACAGACGGATTGTCAGGACAGTTAAATCGACAGATGGATTGTCATAACAGTTAAATCGACAGACGGAGTGTCAGAACAGTTAAATCGACAGACGGATTGTCAGGACAGTTAAATTGACAGACGGATTGTCAGGACAGTTAAATCGATAGACGGATTGTCAGAACAGTTAAATCGATAGACGGATTGTCAGAACAGTTAAATCGACAGACGGATTGTCAGGACAGTTAAATTGACAGACGGATTGTCAGGACAGTTAAATCGATAGACGGATTGTCAGAACAGTTAAATCGATAGACGGATTGTCAGGACAGTTAAATCGACAGACGGATTGTCAGGACAGTTAAATTGACAAACGGATTGTCAGGACAGTTAAATCGATAGACGGATTGTCAGGACAGTTACATCAACAGACAGATTATCAGAACAGTTAAATCGACAGACGGATTGTCAGAAGGGCAGTTAAGTCGACAGACGGATTGCCATAACAGTTAAATCGACAGACAGATTGTCATAACAGTTAAATCGACAGACGGATTATCAGAACAGTTAAATTGACAGACGGATTGTCAGGAAAGTTAAATAGATAGACGGATTGTCAGAACAGTTAAATCGACAGACGGATTGTCAGAACAGTTAAATCGACAGACGGATTGTCAGGACAGTTAAATTGACAGACGGATTGTCAGGACAGTTAAATCGATAGACGGATTATCAGGCGGAAGGACATAAAAGGACAATAAACAGATGATCGGACAGAACTTTAAAATTTACAAATGGACGGACATACCAGTTATATCGATAGACAGTCGGAAAGAACAGACATATTTACAGACGGACGGACATACCAGTTATATCGACAGACGGGCAGAACAGTAACATATACATTCGGAATAAATGAACAGTAAAATCGACAGACGGACGGACAGAACAGTAAACCTAAATCAACTGACAGACGGGCCGGGACAACGGGCCGGGACAGAACAAACAAACAGACAGATGGACGGACAGAACAGTTAGATAGACAGGCGGAATGACAGAACAGTTAAATCGACAGACGGATGGACGGAACAGTAAAATTGACAAACGAACGGAGAATATTCTCACGTACCACGTTGTTCTGAAATCCCTTCTATACGAAAAGTATACCTAAATCAACCGATAGACGGACAGAACAGTTAAATAGACAGACGGATGGACGGACAGAATACTGAGTTAACTAGACAGACGGATGGGCGGACAGAACAATATACTTAAATCAAAAGACAGACGGATAGAACAAACAAATAGACTTATGGACAGACAGAACAGTTAAATAGATAGACGGACAGAACAAACAAACAGACGGATGGACGTACATAACAGTTAACTAGACAGACGGACGGACGGACAGAACAATATACCTAAATCAAAAGACAGACGGACAGAACAAACAAATAGACATATGGCCGGACAGAACAGTGAAACAGACAGACGGACAGTCACAACAGTAAAATCAATAGATGGATAGACAGAAAAGTTAAATAAACAACAGTAACATTAATATATGGATAGACAGAACAGTGAAATAGACAGACGGACGGTCTGAACAGAGAATATTGTCACGTACCACGTTGTTCTGAAATCCCTTCCTTTCCCACGGACTACTATACTTCACTATACATAGATAAATATGAAGTATACGATCGCTTGTGACTATTATCACTTCTTCATCCTTTGATCCCCAACACTCCTCTCGAATGATTACTTAAGATTATAAGTGTTTACGGAAAATAGAAAAGTAGTTCATCATGAATTCAACAAAATTGCATTTAAAAGGTTCAGATCACCCAAGACAAAATCATTATAATGTTGTTGGAACACCAGCGAAAAACGTAAGGCGTGAGAACCCTATAATATATTATATACTCAATGATAAAATATAGAGATTTCCCAACTTGAGAAAACCTATAACATGCTTTTTGTCTACTGAGCAATATCGCCTAGTGTGCGATATAGCTCACTAGCCGGAATTTCGGAACTACTTTTTTAAATCTCTAATTTTTTAATTTTTCACACTTTATTTCCATGATGAACAGTTAAATAATCCACAATTGCACTTTTAAATCCGCAAATAAGAGCTTGAATCGACATGACACATTTATTTTAATCATTTGTCGGTGCGCACGTAGTGACGTCACTGCAAAACTGGCAGATTACGTCATTCAGATTCTCTCCGCTTCTGAGCTAAAAATAAATGAGCTGCACAGGAGTATTGTCGTTTAAAAACGAAATTAACCGCCGAGTATATAATATATAGTTTAATAAACATTGTTTTCATGATTTTGGGAATTAAATCCCTCGTGAAAGAGATTCTTGCATATAAAAACTCGTGCGCTATGGCGCACTCGTTTTTATATCGCAAGAATCTCTTCCACTTGGGATTTAAATCCCGTATCATGAAAACAATGTTAATTAAACTCTATATAAGTTTAACAAATGCTTAAAATCAAAGCGCCGAGAGGTCAAATATGGAAGCTTATTGTTAACAAAGAAGTCTCTAGACAAACGCAGTGGCGGATTTACCGGGGGCTCGTGCGGCGATCAACTATTTTTTCTTTTCTTTTTTTGTGATTTTTTTTTATATTATCCAAAGAAACCCATCACAAGTCGATGCAATTTATTTATTTAATTGTTTGATATATAAACCTTAGACAATTACAACACTTATTAATCTCGAGTCCGTTTCCAGTCCTGGTATTTCAGGAAGCTGCGACTATTGGTAACAAGTTAACACACAGTTTTTAACAAACGTTTCAGAGTAACAGTATTACACGATGCCCTAGAAAAGAAGGGATGACTGAATGAGAAGGAGAGGGCAGTACCCACACAATAGGGAGTGTTGCAGTGAAGTGAATAAGACCATGCCTTTCCTCTTCAGCCACTAATGCACCAAGAACTAAGTTATAGCGGTAGCGTGCAAAAGCCAACCACTCCCTCAACCGGGCGACCCCATCACACTGTGCTGTTGCCCGCACACGCTGTGGATGTATCATTGGATATTTACATATTTCTCAATATAATAAGGCAGCAATATCAAAATATTCTGCCTTAACCTGCTGTCAAATTTTCCTTTGATTCTCCATGTCTTAAATATGTATACGTGTGACCTCTTGCACTCAGGTGAGCGATATAGTGCTAAAAAGGTTCTCCTGTTTTCAAATTCGCAGTTTCATGATATTCACTATTTGTTTTTTTGTGATCTTTCAACATCTTAACAATAAATACATAAACATAAACATAAACATAAACATAAACATAAACATAAGCATAAACATAAACATAAACATAAGCTGCAATTGTTATTTCCTTTCACATGTTCCCTACTTCTCAAATCTTCCTGCAGCTCCCCAGGCCGTCAGCACTTTAAGTGCTTTGATTCCTGATGCAGGCAACATTAGACATCAGCCTCTGGAGCAGACGACTTTTGAAATCACCGAGGAAAAAGGAAAACATGCTTAAAACATGCAATCTCTACAGTTTGTTTCCCCGTTTTCTTCTTGTTAAAGGTTATAATAACCCTTTCCCACATACAGCAGATATGCAGCAGCTGACTTTGATAAACCTCTATTTATGAAGGTACCTTATTTATGAAAGTAAAAATATGTGCAATTTCTCCTTTTGCCACAATGTTTCCAAAAGTCGTCTGCTATAAAGGCGTTAGAAAGCGTCTGTACATGGGGAAAATATATAAGTTTGTGTTAAAATTGAGCATCCACTTTCCCATATATGTTACATGTTTAGTCTCAGAAAATTTCCATGCAGACAGCATTAGGAATATTATTTCAGATAAACTGTAAAAACGCTTATCTATTCACATGATTTAATTAATTAACCCTTTCCCTCATATAGACGCTTTCTGACGCCTCTGCAGCAGACGGATTTTTGAAAACATAGTAACAAAAGAAGAAATTGCACAAAACGTGCAATTTCTCCTTTTGTCACAATGTTTTCCACTTTTAGTCATAGGTTATCCATTCAATTATAGAGATTTTCCATTATTTGACAAAACATGTTCAAAGTCGTCTGCTGCAGATTTGTCGTATGAGGGAAAGGGTTACTAGACGCAATGAACCAATGTCAACATCTGAAAAAGAAGACGTTTAAGTACAGAGGCGTAAAAGTCGTCTAAATCAGAAAATCGTCTTTGATAACTAGTTACCTCCCTGTTAACCCTTTCCCACATACAACCATTCTGCAGGAAGACGACTTTGAACGCATACACGCACAAATATGGAAAATCCCTTTAAATCAATGTCTTATTATTATTGAATGGAGTTGAACACATTGTGGGAAATGGAGAAATTGCTCGTGATGAGCAATTTCTCCATTTGTCACGATGTTTTCAAAAGTAGTCTGCTGCAGAAGTGTCGAAATACATCTACAAGTGGAAAAGTATTAGCGAACCTCTCTGATAACTGATTTCCTCCTTAAACACAGATGAAAATACGATAAATGTAACGATTCATTGTGTAGGGTTTTATGCTGCTTTCAGCAATGTTTCCGTTATATCACGGCATTTTCTTGGTAGGTTTACAAGCACCATTTTTTAAAGTCTTCAATGCATGTAAAAAACATAGGTTTATAAGCCAGGAACTATCTGTGAGCAACATACTAGGTATCTAAGACACACCTTAGTATCCGCGAACAACCGATGACCTCCCACATAGATATGTTTACAACAGGGTTCCTCTCGGCTATTTGCTAAAATACTAGGAATGCAAAAGGTTCGGTATCTTCAATTTCAATTGTTTTTCAACACTGTTTTCAAAATGCGTCTTCAGAAAACGCGAGTGCACATGCAGCCCGTATAAGGAAACATGATAAAAGGTTATCTTTGATAATTGCCTATCTTTATTTTACATGTTAATTTAATTACTAGATTAGTGTACACTGTTTTATATGCTGCATTCACCCTTCCTCCTCTTCCTTTCTTTTTCGATTTCCCTTATCGACATTCGCAAAAGTTGAATTAACTGACTGTTAAATGTGGCCTTTAAAAAAAGGCCAGAAAAATGAACATAGATACAACAGAAAGCAATCGTCAACATCCTTCGTTAAGGGAAATTATTGATCCTGAGTATGTGTAAACAATGCAATTGTTTGTAACACATCGACTGATTCTAGCAGCTAAACGTTTAAACGTTACATCACTCTGTCTGTCTGTCTGTCTGTCTGTGTGTGTGTGTGTGTGTGTGTGTGTGTGTGTGCGTGTGTACAGAACGTCAACTGAGGACATTTCTTAGAAATAACAGCAGCGACTGAGAACATTTCGGACAAGTGAGGACGTCCTCATTTGACAAAAATATAAATTACTCTTAAATTGCTCGTTTTGGGCTAAAACGTAAAAAAAAAATATAAAAAAAAATTCGGCCTTAGTCGGAGGTGTCAATGGTCGGGTGTGTCGGTCGTGGCACTCGTTGCCTCATTTGGCGGTAAACACCAGACAGCATCGTAAGCAATCTTGATTTTCAAATAGGCTACGTTATAAATTGCATCTATTTGTACAAACTATGTGTGATTATGTTGCAATAAATCCGATAAATGTACAATCATGATTATGTAAGAAATGGATTTTTAATAATTCGTGATAAATAAAATATGTCATGTATTTTCGCGACCATACTTGTACAACTTTTCTAAGAAAATTTAAGGACTGCGATTTCTGTACAGTAATGATTATTCAACATGGAAAATATCTCCACTTAATAAAAGAAGTATACCTTTTGCTTTTAAGATTCACATGTAAATAATGTATAGTATGAGTAACAGAACGGTAATGTATGACTGACCAGTTGGATAAAATATTTGTTTGTTAGAAAGTCATTGATTATTTTATGAAACTATATGGTTCGCCAAATTCAGTATTTTGAGCAGGTAAACAAAAAAGAAAAGAAAACACATGGGGTTTTCTCTAGAAATTATCAGTAATGTGTCCTTGGACTCAGGGTATAAGTCATGATAAGAGTCACTCTTTATCATGACTAATAGATAGTCAAATAGACATTCTAAAATTCTGTCCATGCTTTTTAATTTAATGATGTTTAGCCAAACAGGCGCGTAGGAAGGTATTGAACATTGGGGCTGCGAAAGGGGTGTTTACCGGAGGAGTTTCCCCTTCCTTCGATTTTTTTTTTGAAAATCGCCTCTTACAGTCTACAGACTCAATTTCCAGCACTTTGTTTGTGTTAATTATCAGAAAATTTGTTTGATGTTACTAATTTATTGAACTTAATTCTAGTAAACGACACGAAGGTTTGAAGGGATATATATATTGAGGGTTCTCAATTTCATTTAGTGTATTTATTAAGTACAGAAAAAGACCAATATAAACAATGATTTAGCATCATAATAAGCACCCGAAAACAAATTGGCTGTTTCCTACCCGAAAATAAATTGGTTGTTTCGTACCCAAACATATATTGGCTGTTTCGTACCCGAAAATAAATTGGTTGTTTCATACCCGAAAATATATCGGCTGTTTTGTACCCGAAAGAGTTTTGGGCGTTTTGTAACCTATATCTTATTGAGCTCCTAATATTGCTCAATATAATTTGCAACAGTGCAAAATCTTTGAAAGTCTAATAGGTGCTATCTTGAACAAGTTTTTTTGTTTAGAAAAAGAACACCTTTGATTATCAGTCGAAAACGTAACATTTTAAGATATGGGACGCACTCATTCCTCAAATCTGCTTAAAATATTTTAATCCTTTCATTTCGTAACCTATATATTATTGAGCTCCTAATACGTGTTAAAGCGTTATAGGTTACACGTTCGAACACATCATAAGAGATAAAAAAGCGAGAATTCAGTACAATCTTACTATTTTTCGCATATCAAATCTCAACCCCATAGGACTTTTTTTTCGGCCATTTTGCTTCTAATTTTACTGGACTTTTTTTCATTACCGATTTTTCCTTCTTAAGGGTTTTTATTTGCTTTGTGATTTCTATTGTTTCAAAAGTGCTGTCCATTACTAGGTTGTGAGTTTTGGGATGTAGATTGACGTTGATCTAAATCAAGGCCTTCTAGTACATGTATATGCTTTTCAGAATGTCCTTCAATAATATTATGATTTGGTTTGTATACCTGTTTGATATGCTTGGCAAAAGCGTTAGCCATAGATCATTTTCACTGATCGCACAGTAATGTAAAACTTCGAAATGCATTTTCCCTTGGTTACACAATTCAACTAAAACTTTCCTACTCAACCTTTAACATGATAAAACGACAGGATAAATACAGATTTATCCATAAATGTACGTTTTAACTTATTCAGCGGGGTCTTTCCAAAGAACTGATGGACTAGTCCATGTTCAAGATCGGGCGACTCAATTGTTCATGTTTTAAGAGATTTGGAATATTTTGATAACTCAATGCTGTTTTCATGTGAGACAAAACTTCCTTATTGCCATTTGCGCTGAAAGAGTTAAATCATCTAAAACCTTTTGAATTTATAAACATTTTATAAATCAAAATGACAAAATGTATGCATCTTTAGAAAATTTGATTTATTCATAGCATGGTGAATTCATCACTAAAGAATAATTTAAAACCATATTTTATCATTTAAATCACCCAATATCTAGATTATTTTGCAAACTCATTTCACTGAAAAGAAACTCTTTACCGTAAAACACAAGTTAAATATGTATACACATATCTAAGAAATGAATGGTCAATAGAAAATTAAGTCCCCAAGAAAAAAGATGGATGGATTGCCATTCTAGATTTTTTTTTAACTTTGACCACTACTTTTGAACCATAACAGGTACGGCTACCATATTTCACATGTGTATTCCTTGTGACATGACCTTTTTGTCAGTACCAAAATGGTTGACCTTGCGACCTTGACCTTTGATCTAGATGTTGCCATTCTCGAAAAAAACTTTAACCTTGGCCATTTCTTTTGAACCATAACAGGTACAGCTACCATATTTCACATGTGTATAGCACCAACAATTTTCACCTTGCGACCTTGACCTTTGACCTAGATGTTGCCATTCTCGAAACAAACTTTAACCTTGACCACTACTTTTGAACCATAACAGGTACGGCTACCATATTTCACATGTGTATACCTTGTGACATGACCTTTCTGTCAATACCAAAATTGTTCACCTTTCGACCTTGACCATTGACCTAGATGTTGCCATTCTAGATTTTTTTTTAACTTTGACCACTACTTTTGAACCATAACAGGTACGGCTACCATATTTCACATGTGTATTCCTTGTGACATGACCTTTTTGTCAGTACCAACATTTTTGACCTGGCGACCTTGACCTTTGACCTAGATGTTGCCATTCGGGGGCATCAGTGTTTCACAAACACATCTTGTTTCTTTATGAAAGGGGTATTACAAGATGTATTTGATAAAATAGCACGTGTCCCCAATTGCAGGTATACATTGTGCGCGTTCTCAATAGCCGGTGTGTGTTTGGTGTCTTCAGTTGGATCGACATCCTCAGTGGAATGTTCGCACCATTGGGAACTATGTCCTCAGTTCACTGTGTTTTGTCAATTCCGTAGATATTGAAATATTTTTATTCTAAAGTGATTTATTTTATGAAGAAAAAATATACAGGGTTATAGTGCATTAACAATGCCGAAATATATGCGGTGAAAAAGGTCCTCATTTGGTTGTGAAAAATCAAGTGTTCTCAATTGATGGTCCATACACGTATGTGTGTGTGTGTGTGTGTGTGTGTGTGTGTGTGTCTCTCTCTCTCTATCTCTCTGTCTCTCTCTGTCTCTCTGTCTCTCTGTCTCTGTCTCTCTGTCTCTCTGTCTCTCTCTCTCTGTCTCTCTGTCTCTGTGTGTGTGTGTGTGTGTCTCTCTCTCTCATTGTCTCTCTCTCTCTCTCTGTCTCTCTCTGTCTATGTCTCTCTCTCTGTCTCTGTCTCTCTCTCTGTCTCTCTCTGTCTCTCTCTGTCTGTCTCTCTCTCTCTCTCTCTCTGTCTCTCTCTCTGTCTCTGTCTCTCTCTCTCTCTCTCTCTCTCTGTCTCTCTGTCTCTGTCTCTGTCTCTCTGTCTGTCTGTCTCTCTGTCTCCTTGTCGCTGTCTCTGTCTCTCTGTCTCTCTGTCTCACTCTCTGTCTCTCTATGTCTGGCTGTCTCTCTCTCTCTGTCTCTCTCTCTCTCTGTCTCTCTCCCTCTGTCTCTCTCTGTCTCTGTCTCTCTCTCTGTCTCTGTGTCTCTGTGTCTCTCTGTCTCTCTCTCTCTGTCTCTCTCTGTCTGTCTCTGTCTGTCTGTCTGTCTGTCTGTCTGTCTGTCTGTATGTCTGTCTGTCTGTCTGTCTGTCTGTCTGTCTGTCTGTCTGTCTGTCTGTCTGTCTCTGTCTGTCTGTCTGTCTGTCTGTCTGTCTCTCTCTGTCTCTCCTCTGTCTCTCTCTGTCTCTCTCTGTCTCTCTCTGCTCTCTCCTGTCTCTCTCTCTCTCTCTCTCTCTCTCTCTCTCTCTCTCTCTGTCTCTCTCTCTCTCTCTCTCTCTCTCTCTCTCTCTCTCTCTCTCTCTCTCTTCTCTCTCTCTCTCTCTCTCTCTCTATCTCTCTCTCTCTCTCTCTCTCTCTCTCAATCATTAGTACAGTTATTACACTTATCAGTATTCGATTATTATGCCAACAGTTATTATGCATTTCAATTCACATAGGGAACAGTCTTGACACACTCTAAAGCACACTCTCTTTCCTATAATGTTTCAAACTCTTTTTCTAAATATTTTTAGTAACGTATATGAAATAATGAAACAGCCAGGTTCCTGTCATGTGCATACATTGCAGTTTGGAAGACAGGACGTATTTAGTAAAAAAAAATAAATAATGTCTACCGACTCATGATGAGTAATTACTCCCTATGCCACATTGTTTTCAACCCTATTCAATAATTAAACTTTTATTTATAAAGATATTCCCTATTTTTAGCTCACCTGAGCACGAAGTGAGTTATTGTGAGTTATTGTGATCGCATGGCGTGGGTCAATATCTTCTTTTCTATAACCAGGGGGTCATTTGAGGTGAAACTTCACAGAAAGCATCCTCTCAATGACCTCATCAGAATTCCTTCAAATTGTTGGGATCCATGCAGATTTCTGGTTACCGTGGCAACCGAACGTAAACAACTTTAAATTCTTCTTCTCCAAAACTGGTTGGCCGATTTTCATATAATTTTTGTAGATTTGTACCTTGGCTGACCCTCTATGAGATTCCTTTTGATTGGTCAAAAAACATGGCCACCAGGGGGCTGTGCGTTTTAGCCTTATATGCATATAGTCAAAGCTTTTAAAAAAATCCTGTTGATTCGTCAAAAAACTTGTTAAATTTGCCTTATTCGGCTTTAGTGAAACTTGAAACATATTCTCCTCCCAAAGTGTCTGGCAGATTTTTGAATAATTTTGTATAAATGTCCTTGTTATTGGTAAAAAAAAACCCATGGCTGCCAGGAGGCTAAAGTGAAAACAATTAAAATCAGGTGAGATCCAGGGCCATCATGGCCCTCTTGTTGCCAAGATGATTTCAAAGTCGTCTGCTGCAGAGGCGTCAAAAAGCCTCACTATGAAGGAAAGGGTTAACAATACAGTTGAAAACACTGTAGCATGAGGAGAAATTGATCATTATGCCTCCTTTTAGTACACTGTTTCAAAAGTCCTCTGCTGCAGATGCATGTTTGAATGGGTTCATAGTAAGAATCAAAGTTAACCTTTTCCCACATACAACAAATTTAAAGCAGACGACTTTGAAAACAAAGAAACAGAAACCTTAATCTCCATAAAAGATAACCGAATTGTTAAATCAATGTGAAAACATTGTATCCAAATGAGAAATTGCTCATCATGATCAATTTCACCTTTGGCTACAATGTTTTCAAAATTATACGTCAACATGCGTCTGCAGGTGGGAGAGGTTTAATGTGTTTGTTACAGCACTCTAGCTGGTTCCAAGTTATGTGCTATCACTATATAGTATGCCCCTGTCACAGTCTGACCATTGCTTGTACTATACAAGCCGACTAAATGGGTCCGAATGATTGGGTCAATGCAACTCTCGAGCTTCAGCAGGAGGGTAGGTATTGGTTTAATACTTACCTTGTTTATTTTTATCTTGATGTAAATATATAGTGTTGCAACAATATTATCTTTCCTGTCGGGCCGCGATATAACTAACCTTAGCTGTATTGGTTACTTTACCTTGTTTAATTTTATCTTGATGTAAATATATAGTGTGAGAACAATATTATCTTTCCTGTCTGCCACGATATAACTAACCTTAGCTGTATTGGTTACTTACCTTGTTTAATTTCATCTCGATGTAAATATATAGTGTGGGAACAATATTATCTTTCCTGTCGGGCCGCGATATAACTAACCTTAGCTGTTGAAAGCGGTGTAACACTTAAAACAACCAATCTGTTTAAATTAAGATAATTTCAGAAAGTGAATCTCTTCTAGAGCTAGAGCTACAATGTTTGTTGTTTTTATTGTAAAATGTTGTTCTTCATGTAATTTACTTTGCAAATACAGGGTATTTGTGGACTTAACCCTTTTCACACTTACGACAATTTGATTGGGCTCTGTTAATATCTCGGCAAAAATTCGCCTCAAAATGAATTTTGAGTAACTGTCCTTTTTTAACAAGTTCTTTAACTCTTTCCCTCATATTGACACTTTCTGACGCCTCTGCAGCAGACAACTTTTTGAAAACATGGCTACAAAATGAGAAATTGCTTAAAATTAGCAATTTCTTCTTTTGTCACCATATTTTCAACTTGATTTAATTATTGTGCTTTCATTTGAAGGGAGTCTCCAATTTGTTTCTGGTACGTTTTCAAAGTCATCTGCTGCAGATGTGTTGTAAGTGGGAAAGGGTTAAAAGTTGCCTGTTGCAGAGACGTTAAGTTATCTCTGTTTTTGACATAGTAAATAATTAATCAGAAACCTTTTCCCACTTGTAGGGGCATTTTGCAGCGAACTACTTTTAAAAACATTGTGACAAACTTTGCTGCAATGTTTTCAATAACATTCAATAATTGTACTTTTATTTATAGAGGGTTTCCCCAAGATGTTTTCAAAGACTTCTGCTGCTGTATTGTATGTGGGAGAGGGATACAAAGTTGAAGATCATGGTGCAGCTGTCCTTCTAAAATTTACAGTTTTATTTACTAAAATTGTTACAATACTGTTAACCCTTTCTCACATACAGACGCTTTCTGACGCCTCTGAAGCAGACGACTTTTGAAAACATTGTGGCAAAAGAAGAAATTTATGAGCAATTTCTCCTTTTGCCTAAATGTTTCACACTTTGGCTTATCTATTCAGTTATAGAGATTTTCCATTTTTCGACAAAATATGCTCAAAGTTGCAGATTTCTTGTATGTGGGAAAGGGTTAGTTGTGGTGATGGGATGGGTTGATAAACATAGACATATATTTTTGTTGAAAATGGAATTCTTTGATTCTTTAATACTAACACTGTGTAAAAGTATTTTGGTTGTTTCTAATACAAAGGATTTGTGATAGTCGGGCTGGAGTGCGAAGCGGGATACCGGCGCGGGCGCCGGTTTGGGCGAGGATCCCTTTTAGATGATCTTGGTTTTGGTTATGTTTGGAATCAATTTGACAAAAATATGAATTATCTACCTTTATTTAAACAGCGATTGAGAGACCAATTTCTTCAAAGTTGGAATACTTCCCTGCATACTTCCTCGAAATTGGATTATTATAGAAAATTTAAAACAATATTTGGTTTCGAAAAATACATTGATGTTATTCAAAATGACACTCTAAGAAAACAATTAAGTTGTTTTAGATTATGTTCGCATACACTAAATATTGAAATGGGGAGATATTCTAGTATTGAGAGATGTAACCGTATTTGTAGCGTATGTAATAGTAATCAAGTGGAATCAGAATATCATTTTTTACTCTGCTGTCCCTTTTATTCTTCTATACGAACTAATTATTTTGGAAAATTACCATGGCCGAATGTGCAACTTTTTGTCAATATACTGTCTTCTAATCAGAATAAAATTATATTTAGAACTGCCAAGTATTTACGAGATGCATTTAAGCTTCGTAATGAAAAATCACAGAATGCTATAACAACATGATATACCAGTCAGTTAGGATTATACCACAGAACTACCATATGATCATAAAATGAAATATCAGTATTATCAAATTGTCTGTATGTAAATATTGTTTGTATGTTTTGTATGTTTTCCTGTTTCTTTTGCCATATTTGTTCACTGTTAAATATTATTATTGGCCAAAGGCGTGTAAATGCTGAATTTGCCGAATAAAATTGAATTGAATTGAATTGTTATTGTGGGGTGTTGTTTCCTTGGTACTCAGGGTTGCTAGGATTGTTTTAGTGGTATTAACAGTCAATTATTACGACTTTGTGACAAACAGTGGAACTTCTCACCAATTTGTGACAAACAGTGGAACTTCTCACCAATTTGTAACAAACAGTGGAACTTCTCACCAATTTGTGACAAACAGTGGAATTTCTCACCAATTTGTGACAAACAGTGGAACTTCTCACCAATTTGTGACAAACAGTGGAACTTCTCATCAATATGAGCAATTTCACATTTTGTCACAATGCTTTCAAAATCCGTCAGCTGCAGATGCGACAGAATAAGTGTCTGCATTTCGGAAAGGATTAATATACAAGAAATGTGTTGATATAACCCTTTCCCTCATATAGACGCTTTCTGACGCCTCTGCAGCAGACGGCTTTTTGAAAACATAGGGCAAAAGAAGAAATTGCACAAAACGTGCAACTTCTCCTTTTGCCACAATGTTTTCCACTTTTTGTCATAGTTTATCCATTCAATTATGGAGATTTTCTATGTTTTGACAAAATACGTTCAAAGTCGTCTGCTGCAGAATTGTCGAATGAGGGAAAGGGATAACTGAAATCCTTTTTAAAGTGGTCTAAAATACTACCATTCATTAAACAAACAAAAAACCGGAAAGGGATAACTGAAATCCTTTTTAAAGTGGTCTAAAATACTACCATTCATTAAACAAACAAAAAACCCATTAAACAGTTTTAAAAAACTGCATGTGAATGTGAAAGATATGGGCCTAATGAAGAGTCAAATGTACAATTAAGAAATGTCGTTATTATAAGAAAAAACAACTCCAATTACTGTACATAACTAGAAAGCTTTGAATAAATTCGCGAAATGTTTAGGTCTACATCTTATGACCGAATGTTATGTCGGCACATGAATTTAACTGTCAATCAAACAAACAAAATCATCACACACAAAATGATGATGTAGGCTAATTAATGACGTCACTGGTAATTCATGTTTCGAACCTCAAATTGCTCTTCAACGTCAGCATTTACTTTCCTAGCCGGAAACTTGTCATCATCAAAGTCCGGCGAACTTACACATTCGACGAATTTTTGAACTGACGAGTTAGATGCTAGTAGAAAGTCGTAGATCAGACCAGCAGCAGCGCCTCCGGCGAGAGGTCCCACCCAGTAAACCTGCAAATAAATAATTAAATTTGCTTAGGCCTATATGGATCAAATTCATGCATAAACAAATTAAGGCATATGAAGACGATAAGTAAAAATAATGTGGCGAAATAAAAATTCTTATAGAAGCCTAAAAACCACCCCATGCACCAGGCGCATAGCTGACTGTACGCAAAATACGTAGGTGCGTACACATTGTCTCCAGCCCCTACTAACATTTTAAAAAGTTCAAATCTGCAATACAAACTTGACATGGGGTAGGCGTAAGTATAAAAGAACCGATCTGACTTGATAGATTTGACGAAAAATGACAAATGCAACACATTTAACTATCTCAAAATTTCCTAGAAAATACGTTTTATTTCACCATCAATCTCTTGATCAGTCATATTTTGCTACTGTTCTGCTCCCAGAAGTCACCACAGACGATATAGACGGGATTTTTTTCCCGGGGGAGCATGTCCTCGGACCCCCTAAACATATTGCGTTCACACTCTGTTTATCCTAGCTACGCCCCTGTCCCCCCATCATGTTTGCAATACTTTAGCTAATAGAATGGCTGATTTCCGGTTCAAATCAACTCCGAATGAAATGACGGGCTATTCACGCCGGAAAATTGAACTATTTCCCACAAAATATCTACAGCCAGCATATGGCTTTGAAAACACATCTCATACTAGTAACTGATTCATAACATTTAAATCGGGTATACATTCCTCGATGGTCTAGTGGTAGAGCGTCCGCCTCGAGTGCGGGATGTTGCGGGTTCGAACCCCGGTCAGGTCATACCATATACTTTAAAAATTGTAGTAATTGCTGCCCTCCTTGGCACTAAGGGTTGCAGGGTTTGCATTACGACTGACTGGCCGGTGTCCGGATAAATGGACCAATAATACAGGTAACTTATCCAGGAAACCCCGTGATATGTCGTCAATGTTGAAAGCGATGTTTAACACCAAACAGTCAATCATTATATCGGTTATGTTCACGAACAACGTTTCCGATATCCATCTTAAATTAACAAGTTTAAACGAGTAACGCATATTCAGGAACTTACCCACTGATCGTCCCATATGTTCATTATCAAGGCTGGTCCCACACTGCGTGCTGTATTCATACTGGAACCAGTAAACCGAATCTGAAAGAAAAGGATATAATTTCTTAAATCCACATTTTTTATATATATTATGTTTGGGGGACGTCTCCAAAGCACTTATTCTGTTCTGAGTTACAGACGTCGAACTCGTTAGCTCTTGGCTAATATTTACCGTCCGTTCTAAATCCTTATACATTTTATTAGTATTAATAAAATAACCGAATGTTATACAGTACTGTAGTACTGCTTATTTTGAGCATTTTCTTATTGTTCTACATTCCAAGAGGTGTCTGCTAACGTCCAAAAGTGTCTATCGGGTAGATAATAAATAAATAAACCAAAAACAAAAAAGCCACCTCAACTTACTGCCCACAGATGGCACATGGTTACAGACAATCCGATAGATAATGGAAAGCTTCCTGCCAAATCTATCCTCTTGCTATCACAGGACGCAAATACGGTCAATACAAGAAACATCGTGATGAAGAACTCCACGGTGCACCCCATTACTGCGGTCATCCCCGTTCCCAGGAGCGTACAGCCTAACGCTCCTTGAAACTCCCCCGGGGTCACGGCTCGGAGTACCTTCGGCGGCCACAATGGCGCCTATGATTTGGGCGACGATATACATGATGGCGCGGACGAGACTGATGCGTCGCGTAACAAGCATTCCGACGGTAACGGCCGGATTAATATGGCCGCCGCTTATGTGTCCAATGATCCATACGGAGGTTGCCACGCTGAGTCCAAAGCATAAAGCGACCTGGATAATGGACATCCCCTGAACGATGGAACCCAATCCAGTTATCACGAGTATGAAAGTTCCGAAGCATTCAGCGGCACACGCCCTCCAGAAAAATAACGATTTGACATCGTCTAGACTGGACTGCAATCGGACTTTATGCCAGAAGTCGCCGGACAGTTCGCCTCGACCCATTTGTATGTCTGTTGTTGTCCAATCTCTTAGTTGGGGATTTCTTTAAATTTTGTTCTGAAAATACATATATAGTTTTTTCATGTAATTTTGCATGTATATGTACGTCGGCGTTAAGGCGCACAATGTTTATGAGCATAGCAATTCGAAAATGTAGAACGTTAGAAGTTACAACCATTGTTTAAAAGTTTAAATGTAAGCAAACTGTAAATATTCTGACGATACTGTATGCGTGCACAGGCTCACCTGGGTCTACACTGTTCTCATGCGCGCCCATGTTCGCCTTACGCGGTTCATCTGTCAGCTGCGGCAGAAAGAGAGAAAAGAATATTTGCCTGGGGTTGCACAATTCCATCCAAATATACGTTACATCAAATAGGGACCAGCGCGTTACACAAAATTAAGTATTTATCTCTTCAAAAAACCGAGTTGCCAATAACCATGCAGTATTATACACAATTTTCATACAAATTGCGCTTTCATATATGTTTATAGACTGTTATTTACAACAGTTTATGCCAATTTCATCCCCATAATTATAATGCTGATTATGCGTTTTACATTGAGAACGAACTAAAGGATAAAGTTTACAAATTTGACATTTAGTGTAGGAGCTAATAAATATCTTCCCCTCCTCCCTCATCATCATTATCAGAATCATCAGAATCATCAGAATCATCACCACAACCATCACCACCATCCTCCGCCTAATCATCATCATCATCGTCATAATCATGATCTTCACCATCATCATCATCAATTTCAACTTCATCATCATCATATTCTCTTCATATTTTCTTCTCACTTTTATTATAAATATTCTTAGTATTTTTATTATCATCATATTATTATTATTTATATTATTATTATAATAATCATCATAATTATAATTATTTTATTATTATTATCATCATTTTATTAATAATTATTGTTATTGTTATTATTATTATTATGATGATGATTGTTATTATTATCATTATTATCTTAATCACTTTTATCAATAACTATTATTGGTGTTGTTGTTCTCGTTAATGCACGTTTCTCCTTCTACAAAAGAAAACTTTTGGAAAATTGAAAGAAGCAAAAGTCTCAACAGACACTTCACCATCTTCGAGGGGCAAACTCAGTCTGATAATATAACTGAACATAGATCTATAACATTCAACAGTTTATTTACATTTAAGCTAGGCCACACGAAATCCACATTTGCTCGCCAATCAGTAATTATTGTAATGGGAATGGATAGAGCACCCTTGGTTTGCAGAGATCAAGGACACCTACCTTCGGACACTTTATCCTTTTATCACATACAACAAATCTGCAGCAAACTTAGAAAACATCTTAGCAAATATATAAACAATATCTGTAAAATGTTCGTATAATAATTGAGTAAAGTCGAAAATATCGTTGCAAAAGTAAACCTTGCTCGTTGTGAGCAATTTCTCCCTTTGTCAAACTGTTTCAAATGTCGTCTGCTGCAGAGGCGTCAGAAATCGTCTATATGTAGGAGCGGTATAAAATAATAACGATCCAGATCATAAGGCATAATGTGTTTGTATTTCGTAACTATGACCGCCCGACTGTGTTTTATAAGCTTCTAAAGTGTTGGTTACGAACACGGAAGATCATGATCAGACAATGGCCAAGGCTGGTTTAAATCTTCGCACTTCTTTTTCAGTCATATCACGGCGACAGTTCGCTGATCATGATCCCGGTGTAAACACACCAGTACTAGGCCAGGAAACGGGCCTTGCCCAAACGCAAACCACCATGACCGCCGCGACTGGGGATCGAACCCGGGACGCCCGGTTCCAAATCCCCGACGCTAACCTATCGGCCATGGCGGATCAAAAACATGCTTTTCTAGAAACATTTAAGGCGCGTCAGAAGACACTGAGAGCTGGGTGAAAACGGAGACGAGCATGAGATTCCCTAAGACAAATATGAGCCGGCCCGCTAGAAAACCAACAGTGTGGGCTCTGCGTAAAATATCGACCCAGATCAGCCTAAGCATGCCGCGCAGGTTAACCCTGACATACACTATTCGCCTACTGTGGATTTTCTGTTTCAGGAATCATTACGCCATACCTCTATTCAAGTCCCAGAGACGAAATGTGTCGGCCCGGATTAGACTGCACGAATTGCGAAGGCTGATCTGGATCGATACTTTACGCAGATGCCATATTGTTGGTTTTCTGACAGGACGGGTCATATGCATACTTTTGGTATTGAATTGAATACATTGTTGGAAAAGGAAATCACCAATTAGAGTATTTTTTAAAAAAAACCAATGTTATTAAACTTTGCAATAAAGCGTTTACTATCGTCTACACAAGGGTGAGGGCTAAACGTAAGTGTAGGCATTTGAGGACAGGTTCAAAGAAAGTTTTCCATGTGTTATTTGACTTATTTCTTCAAAATGAAAATGTAGAGGCTGATATCATATACGATGAGGGGGTAACAGGGATATCTACCAGCATATCACTTAAGATAAATAGACCCATTATCGCTGGACAAACTCAGTCCATATCTTACCAAATTATGTTTGAAGAAGATACAACACCACTGCAACCCAAATATCGGTCATGAACAAATGGTGTTGACTGTCATTGAAGGACACAAGAGGTCACACATTGACTGTGCATAGAATGACTTTTATCTATTTCATTAATCAAACGACATGTCGTTAAAAGGCCGTGATGTTAACATAGACTTAAACATACGCTTCCGGATTCCAGTTATGTGATGTACAAGACAAGCTACAAGAAAGCATAAGCTTTATCATGGAATGGTGCAAAGTAAACAACATGTCCCTTAATCCATCAAAGTCAACTTGTATTACTATTGCATCATCATATAAACTGACCTCATTGAGCCCTCTTCAGTTAACAGTCAACCACTGAGTAAAGTCTATTCTATTTCTGTTCAAACAATCTTGGGTGTTTATGTAGATAATAAGTTAAATTGGCATGCACAAATTGATTCTGTATTCAGAAAATTAAACACTAAAATAGCGCTATTGAAAAGTATTATATGCTACCTTAATGAGAAAATGAAATTACCACATTATAACTCCTATATACTCCCAGTGTTTGATTATGGATATGTAGTCTGGGGACATGGAGCCTATACATACACTTGATAAATAAGATATCTTCAATTCAGAGAAGGGCCGCAAGAATAATACTTGCAAAATCTCGCGGGTCTACCAAAACGGATCTTTTCCATGACTTACATTGGCTGTCTTTTGACGATAGGTGTCACCTTGCCGATTTACAAGACCGTTCATAATTTGGCACCAATATACATGAAAGACATTTTAATATTTTCGGAAAATAAATATCACACTCTACGCTCACAATCCAATAACAATTTAGCATTGACCTACAAACCTAGAACAAATTACATATTAAATTCATTTAGATATGTTGGTTTTAAAGTCTGGAAAAGCAACCCATCACATATAAAGCACTCAACGTCTATTGTATCATTCAAACGAAATTATAAGAAATACCTTCTGCAAAAGGTTCCATACTATCTTGATTACTTGCCGTTATTAAGAATTGTTAAGAATTGTGTATAAAGTAGTTGGAGTGTCTGTCTTTACATGATTGAAAATTAATTATATTTGTATTTCATGCTATAATCTTTCATTGAAATTTGCATGTTGTTAAATGTAATGTTTGTATGTGTTATAATATTATTGAAGGCCATATGAAAATAATATATGTATCTAGCCATTGTTAAATTGTCTGTACGTGTCTTAGATGTTACTTAAAAAAAATAAAGATATTATTATTATTATTATTATTAAACCAAATTCGGCTCGGGTTTTTAACAAAATAGAAACTAGGAAAATAAACCTCCGTTAAACTACTTGTATACGTAAAAGTGCTGCTATTCCGTATAATACACTGATCTAATCGCTAGACTGGTTCTATTCTGTCGGATTTTGTATTTCTGTTTCGTTAAGGTGGCAGGGGACACATTCGGATTTGGCCCCTGTCGATATTTTATATATTAGGTGTGCTTGAAAATGAACTGATTTCTTAACTATATAACACTATCTGGCATTGATTTCTTTATTGACTTCTATCAATTGATGCATACAAAATGTGGAGAAAATACGAACATTTGTATATGCTAGCTCATATCATGTTGAATAGCTTTCCAAGGGGAGGTCAATCTCAGTATCATTTGAGACTGTTGTGTGACGAGAATTCAGGTATTTCAAATAAGTTTTTCTACTAGAAGAATACTGATGACATGGTATTTTGCATACATTTCCTGGTTATGCATTGCTTGATTATTAAGTAAGTGTGCTTCAATTTTCTTTTGCATGTTTCCAGGAAGTAAGGACATGATTAGAAAATCTGCTGAAATAGTGTCATTTTAGCCCTCATTTTGGGTAGGTGGGATAGAATACACAGGGTTTGAAATTGTGTTCAGTTCTATCGAGTTGCTCAAATGTTACATGATTTTGAAAAACTGTTATATGCCATATATTGAGATATAGTTTTGACATTGTGATGGATGCTGTTTTGGAGAATTTCTCAAATAACATTTATTGGTCCGGACAAACTGAAAAGTTGCAAGTTTAGGGGTCCCCTGCCACATAATATGACTACCTACCACAGTCTATTCAGAATACTTGTGAATTGTACTGGCCTGTTTACGCACGTCGTGAGCTTGGGAACTATATTGTAACCATCGCGTTCCGGAAACCCATTACATACCAACATTTTAAGAATATTCATGAGCTTATTTCTGAAATGAGTTTTCGACATTAGACTAGGTGAATCGGTTACAACACTGTTTCATTGTTTGGGCTTTATAAGGAACAAGTAACATTCTAAGTTAAACAATTGTACGATTGGATCCTCATTACTGGAATGCGGCCACGAACTATTTACAATTGACCATTGATTGACAATGACCTTGTAAATAAATACATTAGTCAACATTAATTTATTACGTAATATTTTTGTAGCGATATCACAGAAATCTTATTATTATGGCTTATGAAAATAACATTTAAAATGGGCGTAACTGATGCAGACAAGCAATGCAGATATGGCACCAACTATCTCTTTTTCCAAAAGCAGTACTCCCGATTTGTAAAATAACACGACAATGATAGGTACAACTCTCGGTCTTTATTGTTTGCATTTGCAATATGAAATTTTTCTCTGACATTCGCTTGATTCGTCCAGTTATCTTTCTACATAATTGAGAAATGTAAGATTTAAAACCGGAAAACCCAACTATATTTTGATCACCTCACACGAAAACAGACCTTCATACACATTAGCATGTGCGTCCACATAGTCTGACCAGTATCGTCCCTGTACGGATTGTCAGAACAGTTAAATCGACAGACGGATTGACAGGACAGTTAAATCGACAGATGGATTGTCAGAACAGTTAAATCGATAGACGGATTGTCAGAACAGTTAAACCGACAGACAGATTGTCAGGACAGTTAAATCGACAGATGGATTATCATAACAGTTAAATCGACAGACGGATTGTCAGAACAGTTAAATCGACAGACGGATTGTCAGGACAGTTAAATTGACAGACGGATTGTCAGGACAGTTAAATCGAGAGACGGATTGTCAGAACAGTTAAATCGATAGACGGATTGTCAGAACAGTTAAATCGACAGACGGATTGTCAGGACAGTTAAATTGACAGACGGATTGTCAGAACAGTTAAATCGACAGACGGATTGTCAGGACAGTTAAATCGACAGACGGATTGTCAGGACAGTTAAATTGACAGACGGATTGTCAGGACAGTTAAATCGATAGACGGATTGTCAGGACAGTTAAATCAACAGACAGATTATCAGAACAGTTATATCGACAGACGGATTGTCAGAAGGACAGTTAAATCGACAGACGGATTGTCAGGACAGTTAAATCGACAGACGGATTGTCAGAACAGTTAAATCGACAGACGGATTGTCAGGACAGTTAAATTGACAGACGGATTGTCAGGACAGTTAAATCGATAGACGGATTGTCAGGGCAGTTAAATCAACGGACAGATTATCAGAACAGTTAAATCGACAGACGGATTGTCAGAAGGGCAGTTAAGTCGACAGACGGATTGTCATAACAGTTAAATCGACAGACGGATTGTCATAACAGTTAAATCGACAGACGGATTATCAGGACAGTTAAATTGACAGACGGATTGTCAGGAAAGTTAAATAGATATACGGATTGTCAGAACAGTTAAATCGACAGACGGATTTTCAGAACAGTTAAATCGACAGACGGATTGTCAGGACAGTTAAATTGACAGACGGATTGTCAGGACAGTTAAATCGATAGACGGATTATCAGGACAGTTTAATCAACAGACAGATTGTCAGGACAGTTAAATCGACAGGCGGAAGAAAATAAAAGGACAATAAACAGACGATCGGACAGAACTTTAAAATTTACAAATGGACGGACATACCAGTTATATCGATAGACAGTCGGAAAGAACAGACATATTTACAGACGGACGGACATACCAGTTATATCGACAGACGGACAGAACAGTAACATATACATTCGGAATAAATGAACAGTAAAATCGACAGACGGACGGACAGAACAGTAAACCTAAATCAACCGACAGACGGGCCGGGACAACGGGCCGGTACAGAACAAACAAACAGACAGATGGACGGACAGAACAGTTAGATAGACAGGCGGAATGACAGAACAGTTAAATCGACAGACGGATGGACGGAAAAGCAAAATTGACAAACGAACGGAGAATATTCTCACGTACCACGTTATTCTGAAATCCCTTCTATACGAAAAGTATACCTAAATCAACCGATAGACGGACAGAACAGTTAAATAGACAGACGGATGGACGGACAGAATACTGAGTTAACTAGACAGACGGACGGGCGGACAGAACAATATACTTAAATCAAAAGACAGACGGATAGAACAAACAAATAGACTTATGGACAGACAGAACAAACAAACAAACAGACGGATGGACGTACATAACAGTTAACTAGACAGACGGACGGACGGACAGAACAATATACCTAAATCAAAAGACAGACGGACAGAACAAACAAATAGACATATGGACGGACAGAACAGTGAAAAAGACAGACGGACAGTCACAACAGTAAAATCAATAGATGGATAAACAGAAAAGTTAAATAAACAACAGTAAAATCAATATATGGATAGACAGAACAGTGAAATAGACAGACGGACGGTCTGAACAGAGAATATTCTCACGTACCACGTTGTTCTGAAATCCCTTCCTTTCCCACGGACTACTATACTTCACTATACATAGATAAATATGAAGTATACGATCGATTGTGACTATTATCACTTCTTCTTCACCCTTTGATCCCCAACACTCCTCTCGAATGATTACTTACGATTATAAGTGTTTACGGAAAATAGAAAAATAGTTCATCATGAATTCAACAAAATTGCATTTAAAAGGTTCAGATCACCCAAAACAAAATCATTATAATGTTGTTGGAACACCAGTGAAAAACTTAAGGCTGAGAACCCTATAATATATTATATACTCAATGATAAAATATAGAGATTTCCCAACTTGAGAAAACCTATAACATGCTTTTTGTCTACTGAGCAATATCGCCTAGTGTGCGATATAGCTCACTAGCCGGATTTTCGGAACTACTTTTTTAAATCTCTAATTTTTGTGGCGATTGGTTTGACAATCGCCACAATGCTAACAGAAACAACAACAACGAAAAATATTTACATAGTCGGTTTTGAACAATCGGTTGATATTTTTTTTCCTTACTGCAAACTAATTTACTCACATCCGTAATAGTTCCATCATTGATGCAGAGACGTGATTAATAATAATTATGTCAGTGCTACTTTGGTACCGGATCGTTACTAATATTTCAGTTTTATCGAGACATTATCTACATAGAGTTTAAATATGTAAATATTATCTTCGTCATGATTGGGCAGATAATAAATATCATTGCGCGTTCTATCTGCCTTGCAAATAACTCTCAATATTATAAACGCTTTATTGTGTAGGTGTTTAAATATATGAAAGCGTCTAGATGATAAGACTGGTTTGCAAAGGTTTAAAGGACACACGATGTCAGTGTGTACACACGTTATGTATACACGTATGCACGTTCTAGAGTCAATTAGCAATCAATGCTGAAAGTGTAGCCTAATTTAGTTTGGAGATCGAGCATTATAATATATGCGCCTATATTTTTATAAATTGAACAGTTTGGCAAATAGTGAAATTGTGCTTTTTGAGCATGTTTTGTGTTTGTTTTTGCACTCACATTATTCGAAGCAGTTTAACAACCTCAGAGACATATAAATACACTGTGTTTATATGTCTCTGACAACCCTCAATCATGCAATGTGAAGGGACTAAATTGAACAGACCTGTTTAATATCGGACATCATTGAAACAAAGATCAAAATAATGGATACTGTTTTCTCTCCTTTCTTGATAATTTAGTCATTTCTAAAGCGTAAAAAATATTTTATCTTAATATGGCCTAGCGACCTGGTGATGAACATGTGATTACCCGAACAATTTAGATTACAAATAGCCATTATAATGAGCTAAAACGGTAGTCTATCGAATACCAACTAGATTTTTCATAACTTTGGAATGGCCTAATTTTGAACACATCATGACCAATTTCAGAACGTAACTAAAAAATCACCAAGACAACATTCTGGCAAACTAACATTATTCTACTGTCAAAATATGCAGGGTTGATACATTCTCAAATTTACCCGCACCAGAGTCATCGCAAGCCCTACACCGATATACTGCTTGTTACTTTGCAGGATTTTCCATACGATCGCCACTACAGTGCCATTGGCGCTTTGATTTAATTTTTCACTACTTAACACTTTATTTCCATGATGAACAGTTAAATAATCCACAATTGCACTTTTAAATCCGCAAATAAGAGCTTGAATCGACATGACACATTTATTTTAATCATTTGTCGGTGCGCACGTAGTGACGTCACTGCAAAACTGGCAGATTACGTCATTCAGATTCTCTCCGCTTCTGAGCTAAAAATAAATGACCTGCACAGAAGTATTGTCGTTTAAAAACGAAATTAACCGCCGAGTATATAATATATAGTTTAATAAACATTGTTTTCATGATTTGGGAATTAAATCCTATGGCGCACTCGTTTTTATATCGCAAGAATCTCTTCCACTTGGGATTTAAATCCCGTATCATGAAAACAATGTTAATTAAACTCTATATAAGTTTAACAAATGCTTAAAATCAAAGCGCCGAGAGGTCAAATATGGAAGCTTATTGTTAACAAAGAAGTCTCTAGACAAACGCAGTGGCGGATTTACCGGGGACTCGTGCGGCGATCAACTATTTTTCTTTTCTTTTTTTGTGATCTTTTATTATATTATCCAAAGAAACCCATCACAAGTCGATGCAATTTATTTATTTAATTGTTTGATATATAAAACTTAGACAATTACAACACTTATTAATCTCGAGTCCGTTTCCAGTCCTGGTCATGTCACTAGTACTGAAACGGAAGGCATTTCAGGAAGCTGTGACTATTGGTAACAAGTTAATCCATGTCTAAAATATGTATACGTGTGAGCTCTTGCACTCAGGTGAGCGATATAGTGCTAAAAAGGTTCTCCTGTTTTCAAATTCGCAGTTTCATGATATTCACTATTTGTTTTTTGTGATCAACTTCTTAACAATAAATACATAAACATAAACATAAACATAAACATAAACATAAACATAAACTGCAATTGTTATTTCCTTTCACATGTTCCCTACTTCTCCAAACTTACTGCAGCCCCCCAGGCCGTCAGCACTTTAAGTGCTTTGATTCCTGATGCAGGCAACATTAGACATTAGCCTCTGGAGCAGAGGACTTTTGAAATCACCGAGGAAAAAGGAAAACATGCTTAAAATATGCAATCTCTACAGTTTGTTTCCCCGTTTTCTTCTTGTTAAAGGTTATAATAACCCTTTCCCACATACAGCAGATATGCAGCAGCTGACTTTGATAAACCTCTATTTATGAAGGTACCTTATTTATGAAAGTAAAACTATGTGCAATTTCTCCTTTTGCCACAATGTTTCGTAAAGTCGTCTGCTATAGAGGCGTTAGAAAGCGTCTGTACATGGGAAAAATATATAAGTTTGTGTTAAAATTGAGCATCCACTTTCCCATATATGTTACATGTTTAGTATCAGAAAATTTCCATGCAGACAGCATTAGGAATATTATTTCAGATAAACTGTAAAAACGCTTATCTATTCACATGATTTAATTAATTAACCCTTTCCCTCATGTAGACGCTTTCTGACGCCTCTGCAGCAGACGGCTTTTTGAAAACATAGTAACAAAAGAAGAAATTGCACAAAACGTGCAATTTCTCCTTTTGTCACAATGTTTTCCACTTTTAGTCATAGGTTATCCATTCAATTATAGAGATTTTCCATTATTTGACAAAACATGTTCAAAGTCGTCTGCTGCAGATTTGTCGTATGAGGGAAAGGGTTACTAGACGCAATGAACCAATGTCAACATCTGAAAAAGAAGACGTTTAAGTACAGAGGCGTAAAAGTCGTCTAAATCAGAAAATCGTCTTTGATAACTAGTTACCTCCCTGTTAACCCTTTCCCACATACAACCATTCTGCAGGAAGACGACTTTGAACGCATACACGCACAAATATGGAAAATCCCTTTAAATCAATGTCTTATTATTATTGAATGGAGTTGAACACATTGTGGGAAATGGAGAAATTGCTCGTGATGAGCAATTTCTCCATTTGTCACGATGTTTTCAAAAGTAGTCTGCTGCAGAAGTGTCGAAATACATCTACAAGTGGAAAAGTATTAGCGAACCTCTCTGATAACTGATTTACTCCTTAAACACAGATGAAAATACGATAAATGTAACGATTCATTGTGTAGGGTTTTATGCTGCTTTCAGCAATGTTTCCGTTATATCACGGCATTTTCTTGGTAGTTTTACAAGCACCATTTTTTAAAGTCTTCAATGCATGTAAAAAACATAGGTTTATAAGCCAGGAACTATCTGTGAGCAACATACTAGGTATCTAAGACACACCTTATTATCCGCGAACAACCGATGACCTCCCACATAGATATGTTTACAACAGGGTTCCTCTCGGCTATTTACGAAAATACTAGGAATGCAAAAGGTTCGGTATCTTCAATTTCAATTGTTTTTCAACACTGTTTTCAAAATGCGTCTTCAGAAAACGCGAGTGCACATGCAGTCCGTATAAAGAAACATGATAAAAGGTTATCTTTGATAATTGCCTATCTTTATTTTACATGTTAATTTAATTACTAGATTAGTGTACACTGTTTTATATGCTGCATTCATCCTTCCTCCTCTTCCTTTCTTTTTCGATTTCCCTTATCGACATTCGCAAAAATTGAATTAACTGACTGTTAAATGTGGCCTTTAAAAAAACGCCAGAAAAATGAACATAGATACAACAGAAAGCAATCGTCAACATCCTTCGTTAACAAGGGAAATTATTGATCCTGAGTATGTGTAAACAATGCAATTGTTTGTAACACATCGACTGATTCTAGCAGCTAAACGTTACATCACTCTGTCTGTCTGTCTGTGTGTGTGTGTGTGTGTGTGTGTGTGTGCGTGTGTACAGAACGTCAACTGAGGACATTTCTTAGAAATAACAGCAGCGACTGAGAACATTTCGGACAAGTGAGGACGTCCTCATGTGACAAAAATATAAATTACTCTTAAAATGCTCGTTTTGGGCTAAAACGTAAAAAAAAAATATAAAAAAAAATCGGTCTTAGTCGGAGGTGTCAATGGTCGGATGTGTCGGTCGTGGCACTCGTTGCCTCATTTGGCGGTAAACACCAGACAGCATCGTAAGCAATCTTGATTTTCAAATAGGCTACGTTATAAGTTGCATCTATTTGTACAAATTATGTGTGATTATGTTGCAATAAATCCGATAAATGTACAATCATGATTATGTAAGAAATGGATTTTTAATAATTCGTGATAAATAAAATATGTCATGTATTTTCGCGACCATACTTGTACAACTTTTCTAAGACAATTTAAGGACTGCGATTTCTGTACAGTAATGATTATTCAACATGGAAAATATCTCCACTTAATAAAAGAAGTATACCTTTTGCTTTTAAGATTCACATGTAAATAATGTATAGTATGAGTAACAGAACAGTAATGTATGACTGACCAGTTGGATAAAATATTTGTTTGTTAGAAAGTCATTGATTATTTTATGAAACTATATGGTTCGCCAAATTCAGTATTTTGAGCAGGTAAACAAAAAAGAAAAGAAAACACATGGGGTTTTCTCTAGAAATTATCAGTAATGTGTCCTTGGACTCAGGGTATAAGTCATGATAAGAGTCACTCTTTATCATGACTAATAGATAGTCAAATAGACATTCTAAAATTCTGTCCATGCTTTTTAATTTAATGATGTTTAGCCAAACAGGCGCGTAGGAAGGTATTGAACATTGGGGCTGCGAAAGGGGTGTTTACCGGAGGAGTTTCCCCTTCCTTCGATTTTTTTTTTGAAAATCGCCTCTTACAGTCTACAGACTCAATTTCCAGCACTTTGTTTGTGTTAATTATCAGAAAATTTGTTTGATGTTACTAAGTTATTGAACTTAATTCTAGTAAACGACACGAAGGTTTGAAGGGATATATATATTGAGGGTTCTCAATTTCATTTAGTGTATTTATTAAGTACAGAAAAATACCAATATAAACAATGATTTAGCATCATAATAAGCACCCGAAAACAAATTGGCTGTTTCCTACCCGAAAATAAATTGGTTGTTTCGTACCCAAACATATATTGGCTGTTTCGTACCCGAAAATAAATTGGTTGTTTCATACCCGAAAATATATCGGCTGTTTTGTACCCGAAAGAGTTTTGGGCGTTTTGTAACCTATATCTTATTGAGCTCCTAATATTGCTCAATATAATTTGCAACAGTGCAATATCTTTGAAAGTCTAATAGGTGCTATCTTGAACAAGTTTTTTTGTTTAGAAAAA